>JASMMZ010000013.1:3695007-3780273 GCA_038502455.1 Anisogramma anomala | reverse complement strand
TTTGTGTTGGCAGAACTAGAAGAATAGAAGAGAGAGAGAGAGAGAGAGAGAGAGAGTAGATTGTGAGGTGTGTCGTGAAGCCAGAGGTATAGATGATGAGTTCCATGCCATCTTGTTCCATGCCATCATGTTTTGAGGAGCAGCTAACTGCGTGGTCACTCCATCACTGCACTGCACGACACCGGCTGACGTGCCACTGGGCGCCCAGCCGGACCACATATGTGCTCAAGCAACAAAACAATGCTGACCCGATCTCCGACTCGCTCCCGCCCCTTGCTTTCGACCGCTCACGGACCAGGAATGCTTGGTATCTCCTGGCATGGTAGCAGATGTGGTGCTCTGTTGGCTGAAGAGGCTGAGGATACTGTGGTGCCACAGGTCCTGCCAGCACCTCGGCGATTTCCATGGGAGCATACAGAGGCTTTCATCAGATTTCCATATCCTTACGTAGCCGCCGTGCCTCTGGCTGTGGAATCGAAGCATGGCCGGCCGTACACATACTACACCTTCTGAGCGCCCTCCGCTGCTGCTTCGTGCTACACTCTATGGATCCATCCTGTTTGGGTGTACTGACGAATGTACCGGCTGAACTAAATACTACCCAACAAGATGCAAGATGGCAAACGAGGGAGGCCATCGTGCAAAGTTGAGCAATGAGCTTGGGTATCATCTCCGTGGCTACCTATGCCTTATTGCTGTTTTCACCCACCCATCATGGCAGCATACCGCTCCTCTGCCCTGTTGAACTCCAACGCTATGCAAATCAATCCCTTGGCCGCTTGTGCCCGACTTCAGCCGTTGAAGTAGACCCTCATAACATCCGCCCCTGGCTCCGGCTCGTCCAAATCCATCTTGTCGTCGTACAAGGATGGCCTGGCGCAGTCCTCCTCGGCAGCTAGAGTCACGGAACTGCCGGCAGACGTGGCCACCGAGTTGCGCCGTTCGCGTGCAGAGCTGACGTCTGACCAATTTTCTTTGGCCTGCTCCGAGAGCTCGTGCTCATCTACGTCCTGTATCTCGACATCCTCCGCCATAGCCGTGTTCTCGCTCTCCACGACCGTGGTCACAAGATTCTCGCGAGCACGATTTTGTCTGCAGAGGTTGTGTGCCTCATCGGCGGAAAGGGCCACTGGGCTGGCCTCGGGCGTGTGTTGTTCTGTCGTTTCCACGGAGGATGGGAGACCTTCTGGCGCCTGTGGATCCTCTTCCAGAAGCTCAGTGACGGAGACCTGGGAAGTGCCCCTTAGGCCACCCCACGTATGGCCCTCGTTGGCAGGTTCCGACAGCAGCCTGACCTCCGAAATCCCGCCATCTTGGCCCGTAGGCGCGTTGCACAGAGTTCTGTCCGACATTTCAGACCTCGATGGTGAGCTACGACTGTGTTCGACAGGGGACGAGGTCACCAGGTCCTGATCGTCCATCTCCTCCGTTGCAACTCCTGTCGTCGCCGGTGTGATCAAAACCGAGTTGGGATCAACACAGTCGTAGAATAGCATGAACACGCCGCCCTGCGCAAGAACATCCTCTTCACGAACTGGAATGACGATCTCGTCACTGAGACGCCACCACTGCGATTCCATGTCTGGAGTATCCAGCTCGTCGGTGCCGGCTGCTGCCAAAGTCCCACAGTCGCCTTGCTTCGGGTCGTCCAAGATGCCTTCGACATCGTCTTGCGCGCCGTCCGCCTCTGGGGTCGGTGATCGACCGACGCTCTCCCCCACTGGTAATCCCTTCGATCCCTCAGGTGTTCTCGGTGGATGCTTTCTATAGCACACATAGTGCCCATTCTCGTGTCGACCGTAGTGCGTGACAACAGCGCGTAGTTCGTAGGTTGGTCCAGAGATTCGGGAGGTGCTGCCGCCACCAGCCACCATGGAGGTGCCGGCGTCCAGGACCCAGTGCTCTGCATGGTCCTCTTCCTTGTGGGAGCCGTCACCATCCGCTGGGACGACTGTCGGGACCTGAAGCCTCTGTGCACTCCCAATGCACCATGGGCCTATGTCCAAGACGGCTGGAAATTGCACAGCAGCCAGATTCTTGTAGGGCGTCCATGTGACTGGGTCGAAGACGGAACGGTTCATGTGGATGGCTAAGCTGGGCGGGGGCCTGGCGACGACACTCTGCTTGGTTTTGGTGGAGCTGACCTTCTTGGCGTCGGGTATGTTGAGTTTCTTGAGGAGCTCCCCATCAAACCCGTCTTCTTGAAGCATATTTTCAACAACCCGCAGCCTCTCGGCTGCCATGGGAACGGCTTCGGCCATCATCTCCAGGCCCTGACGGTATGCAAGAACGGTGCACTTGACGCAGTCAACGCCCTGGATGGGCTCGAGTTTGACGTATCTGTCAAGGAGCTCGTCCAGCGTGTAGTTCCCAACACCTCCGTCGAAGTCAAGAGTCAGACAGTTGAAAGCAACCATGGAGAGCCCGTCGGAGAATCCGCAAGCCGTACATGCAACCCGCTGAGCCGAGAGACCTTCGAGAGGGTTGCGAAGGGCCACGAGCTCGGAGCCGGCCTTGGACTGCATGGGTAGGCTCTGGTATCCGCTGTCATCGCTGTGCTGGCTAGCGACCGAGTCGTCCCGGGCCACGTCTCCCTCAAGCCCGGGCAGCTTGCAGGCTGCCTTGGCCTCCCTCTCGATATCCTTGTCAACCCGTTCGAGGAGCTTTGAAAAGTATTCTTGCGCATCTTGCTGGTGGAAGGTGCTCATGTTTTTCAGTAGTGCAGGAGTGTGGAGCGTCCGTCCATTATTCGAGGGGTCGGTGAGTTCGGTGACAAAAGCCCGCAAGGCTCCAAGGGTGGTGGAGGCATTTTCATTCGGGCCATTCGGGCCGGGCGCGAGGGCTGTCAGGTAGGGCGGCATGTGCTTGAGGGAAGAGAGTGCCTGGATGATGCTGTTTTGGAAGCAGGAGTTATCCCAGTTCCGTAGGCCGGCCGGTCGATGGGAATCGGCCTTAGGTAGGAAGGTGTTGGAGTATGCCCGTCTGCCAGCCTGCGACATGGAGGCAACAATGCCACCAGGCTGGTCAGTCCGGAGGATGCGTTGTAGAAGTTCACTCTTGGCGATGTGGGTGGTAGGGAGTGGGTGAAGCATGGGGAGCGGAAACAACGGTGGGTTAACCCATTGGTCGAGTGTGTAGAGAATGCAGGCGGGGATCAAGTAGACAGTTGTGTTCCACAGCAGCTCAACAAAGGTTGGTAATGGCCGACTTCGAGCAGCTGCTTGGCTGTGGGCTATCTGGTATATGACGGCGCAGCTGAGGGCAAGGACGGAGACAAGGACGCCAGGCTGGGACAATCTGCTCCAAAGATCTGATTTGGATGGCAGTGGTGGGTAGGACCGGTGATTCTGTGAAGGAGGGTGATGCCTCGGGAAAGCGGTTGTGAACGATGTCATTCTGAGGCCAGGGAGAAGGGCAGTTGGGAGGGTTGTGATGGTGATTGTCCCATCTGTCATGAGCTGAACAGCCTGTGAACTGTTCAAGTTGCAGTCTGTCTGATACAGTCTGGACTAGGTTAGGTGTTGGGGATGATAGCCATGAAAGAAGGCCGTCGTACCTTGGCAGAAATCCGTTGTTTGTTGACTGGATCAAGGAACAAGTCGGTTGAAGTTGACGTCTTAGAATCTTCTGGGCAAGCAGTAGGTGAACAGTATTAGTAATGTACGTCTGTGCTCCCACCCCTGTTCGTCCAGTCTAGCCAGTTCTACTGCAAACAGGAGTTCCAGATACCAATCCCAGTGAATTTGGAGTCAAGTTCTAATTGCTGTACATTTCTTTGGGAACAAGTAGTATAGTCTACTTTATTGCCAAAGGAGTGGGAACCAAATAAGATATTAGGTTCTTTGTGTCATGGTTCTTATTTCTTTGCAAGCTTAACTCTACTCTAAAACAGATGATTGCCTTTTTATTATGAGAACGGCTTTTGCCATGGGTAAATAGATTTGGTACATCCAGGTACATTAGTAGCAGGCGACTTAGAGGGCTACCTGTTGGTAGACTTTTAATTGTGGTGTGTAGAGGTCTAAGTTGGGCAGGTCGCTAGCCGACCTGTGCCCTAATCTGTATGGGCCAAGACTTGGCCCATGCCCTATGTTGAATGGGCACACCACTTACAGCCATTGCAACTAACTGCTGTTCCAACACTAGCAACTTTTTATTTTTGTGCCAATATGCTGTTTTATAAACTTTTGGTAACGACAATAATTCTACCTATTTTTGGTGGGTATTCTTTCATTCCCTTGCCTGTTTTTTACACAAATCCTTGTTTGCTATCGTTATATACCGGCTTTTCCACATAAACCTCGATGCAAACAATTAACTTATTATTATCTACAAAAATTTCCAGTATTCTATTCGGTGTGAATTTTGTTATAATGTTAGCCGGTTTGTCTTTACCGTTTGTTTACTTGAATTTATCGATTTTTCAAGTTTTATATACTTTTGAAGTGTTATTATATTTAGTATTAGATGCTTTTTATTTATCGTTTCGGAATTTGAATATGTTTTTCTATAGGTAACACAAATCAATATAATTAATTATTGATATCACAGGTAATCCAAATTATTTGTGTGGATACTACTATTTAAGGTAGATATTGGTAAGGTTTTAGACATTACAACGTTATTGATTCGATTGGTTGAAGTAACAGTAATATTGTAATAGTCAAGTGGTGGATGTATTGTTCTAGGTTTGGCAGACCGCTAGCCGGTCTGCACAGTAATTTGTATGGTTAATTGCTTGGCCAGTGCCCTAGTATGAAGTAAGTGCATATTGTACTTGATTTGTAGCTAATACATTAGGTATATACAAAACAATACACTTAATTTGTAGTCAGTATAATTAACTTTACTATAAGTAAAGTTGGCCTCTTACACTGCGATTACTACTATTCCAACACTGGTAGCTTTTTATTTTGTAAGCGTACACTAAGATAGTTAACCAATGTTTCCCGGTAACCGTTACATTATGTCCTTATTAACTAGCTAGACCCCTAACAATTCCAATTAACTTTCACACTCAAACTGATCATATTTACATTCAAATTGACCCCTATTTACTTTTAATTACTCCAAGGCTCCGAGGTTCGATGTTATCGATTCCTACAAAGAGTTTTTCCCTTACAGCCTTATACAAATTTCTAATTTAACTATGTTAATTAAAAAGTTCGTTATCGTTAATTCCCTGACAGTTTTACAATTTGCCAGCGTATCCCTATTTATTAACACGTTACTTAGCCTTACCAGTTAGCCTATCAACATAACTCTCAATGCGTATAATTAGCTTATTGCTATCTAGAAATCTTTCAAAGACCTTATTCGACGACGCCTTTGTTAGAACGTTAGTAAAGTTGTCTTTCCTATCGATTCACCGGAACTCCTTAATCTCTCTACCTTTATAGTCCTTGCAAAGGGCCATCACGTCAATTATCAAGCGTTTTTTTACTAGAAATATCAAGTTTTGAAAGGTATTCAAATAGGCTTTTCAAATCGGTACAAATTACCACCGGAATAGAAGAAGTTTTTAGTTACCTAGTAATAACGTTAAGGGTTATCTACAATACCTTGCCTATATCAAAGTCAGCCATTATACCGTAAACCTTTAAAACTAGTATACTTTGTATAGTCCTCTTATATTGAACAAAGGTCTAATAAATTAGGTTACCGATAATATTAAACGAGTCCTTTCGCTTATCTTTATTACGAATTTCGTTAGTTAGCCGATTTGTAAAGAAAAATCGGTGTTATTTGTAAAAAGAATATCTGTAAAGATCATTAACTTAGCTCTTAATGGGTTAATTGGAACTATATTAGTCCCTCGGTTCAAGTTTTGCATTTACCATTGAAACCTCTTATTTAAACCGTTAAAGTCTTTACCTATTAGCTTTTACGCTTATATCTTAATAGATAAATTGTAGGAAGTTTCCAATTAATATAAAGTAACAATATAGTTGTTATAAATACATTATTTTATGTACCGTTAAGCCTTAGCTACGTTATTTTTGTCGATTATGGTCGAATCAACGCCTTAATCCTTTTAACGAAAAGAAAAAAACTAGTATTAACACCAAATATACGGAATAACGATCCGTTAAAATCAAGTTGATTACCCTTCGCCAACGTTATAAACGTCTTATAATTTCAAAACCTGAAGTCCTTAATCGCCTATTATTTCAATACCATAAAACCAGACATTTTAACGAAAGGGGTATCGTTAATTTGTATAACTACTAGGCCGAATTCCTTTTTTATGTTATCAGCAAACACGGGTTGTATATTAAAAACTTTATACCTAACCGTAACTTAAAATACGACTAATATGTTAAAACCTAATAAATACCCGTTTAAACTAGTTTATATAATATTTTAATATATTGTATTAAGGTTTACTAAAGGTAGGTAACATGTAGTTTCTATAGTTATTTTAATAAAACTATCCGTTATAAATTGGTTACTAATTACGTGTATATTTACATCATATTTCAGTTGTTAAGTATAAACCTGCCTTTTAACTTAATTATTAAACTTTCTACCAAAGCGACGACCAAACGCTAGATAATCTTTTCAATCGTTATCGATTACGTAATGATTTAATCTTTACGATTATTACTATATCCTTGAGCAATTAGGTATAATTTTTCATACAGCTGTTCCCTAGTTTTACCCTTAACTTCGTATATAATCCTCCACCTAAAAATCGTGATATTTAGGGTTTAAAGGTTAAAATCGGTTTTAGGTATAAATTATATAAATTTTCGAGTTAAAAGACCGTTGATATTGACTCCATTACTTTCCTTATAGGGTTTTCCAAAGGTTTCAATAATGCCTTATACCCGAAGTTTGAATAATAATTCTTCATCGTCTTTTTTTCTGTTAACCTATATAGTATTGTAAATACGACCTGGTGTATTTTTTCAACATTTGTTTTTTTTCGAGGGTTATTCACGTCAATAGCGTTTTATCCGCTTATTGATAACGAGTGAACGAAAATCGTATTAACTCACTCGTTTAGTTTAAAAGTCTTCATCATTGGTTGTATTCATATATGGTTCAAATTAGGTAATACGAAACGTTATAGGGTTATTATCAGTTTTAACAACTATTTCAAAATTAGTGATATTGAAGGTTTTGTATAAACCCTCTTATTTACCTAGCTTTTACTATACAAAGATTTCACTTTGTAATTGTAAAGCAAGTACGTCGATTATTTTAAGGACGTTTTTGGTGTTAAAGACTTCGTTTACTTGGCGTCGTGCCGATTTTTTTTGTAATTCCTTCAACATTTCACTATAGGCCATAGATTTTTTCTAGGTACTTACTAATGATAGAGACTTACTCGTTAAGTGTAAATATATTCCAAAGACCAGTAACGTTAATATTAATCTATTAGAGCCTACAGTATCGTTGAGGTTCTTCACCGCTATTTAAGAATGTATCACTAGGTTCGTAAAGGTTTTCATCTCTAGCATAAGAATATTATACGCTTGACGAAGTAGTTTGTATACCGTTTTAACCTTTCCAATGCTTCAATAGGCCTTTACAGATATCATTTTACACTTAATTCCTATTTTCTCAACATTTTCTTAGAACTTCATCGCCGCAAAATTAATATTGTTATTGTAGACGATGACTTTAAGTGAAACTAAATACGTATTAATTCACAATATTCTTAAAAGTTCCTACATATCCTTTACTAATAAATACATGAGAAACTTAACTCCATAAAAAAAGGCTACAGAGTGAATAACATGAAGAATAGGTTTGTTATTTAAGTAACATATATTAATAAATACCTTGTGGTTCAAATCCTCATTGTTTTTTAAATAAATCTAAATCTTCAGGGAGCTTAATTATACATTTCATAATATTAATGAAGCTCTTCAATAACTTTTAAATCAAAGTATTTCAAGTTTCATACGTTACGGATTTTTGGATTTTATATAACTTGTTAATAGGTGGGTGATTAAAACTTCGATGTAATGAATGAATCTTTAACTTTATTAGGTTTAATACCGTTGCCTCCGGATTTTTAAAATAAAATTACAAATACCTTTATTTAAAGACAAAGGGAAACCTCTAACTATTTTTAACTAGCTTGTCGGCGTTAACATTAACGTTAACGCTGAGGGTTATTATATTCTTTAAGTAAAAAAGAAAATTGGTAGGGAACTTTGGGATGTAGAACCTAATTAATTCAATAAAAATTTGAATTATCGTTATCTATAATAACGAAAATTATTCTCCAGGACTGAAGCTAACTTTGGCTTTACCAACATTTTAATAATTAATTTCGATAGCGGTATTGCTTTTCCTTTGCAATATCATATATTACGAATAGTCTTCTATTAATTATTTTATTATCCCTAAATATGGCATAATACCACAAAATGTGTAATCCACACAATAATCGTGAAATTTGAAGGTATATAAAAGGTCAAGGGTTTGGTCAAAGTAAAAGTAATGGTTTTTACCACTTAAACGGTATAAAAAGGCGTGGTCGACTAATTACTAAACCGTATTAAAATCCTAGTTTTTATATTAATTCGTTTGACGGTATCGTTACCGTTAATAACCTTTTTACTATTAAAGTCTATCATATAGGTCAAGTAATCTTACTAAGAAAGAATAAGGTATCAAATATAGTACATTACCTGTTTATTATTACGTTTAATAGGAAGATAGCTAATTAAGTAACAACCGGACTTGCTATACATTTAATATCTTTACCACTATTACGATGATAGTTTCTACAATCAACAGGTTAGCTCAAATTTTGCCCTTATTAGTGCTAACGTAGCTGTGGCTTTTAGTTTAAAGTCGTTGGGTCATATTTTTAACGTTAAAGGCGCTTATAACCGTATTTACGGTTAATGTAATTTACTATAGTACGGTTTTCTTTATTGATATCGCGAAAGTTATCAACTTAATTGTATATACCAAGCGAGTTTTATATACTTTTATTGCAGTTACAAAAAAAAGCGTAATTAACTAAAAAAGCTTTTGCAAGTATCATTTATACGTTATAAAACGTATTTAAACTCGTTAACGTCTGTAATAACTACTCGTATCTATTTGCGATGTGTAGCTGCACAAACGTAAGCCTTCTCAATTACCTACTAGTATAACATAAGCTTATTGAACATCTCATTTAGTATATCCATTAGTATTTCCTCTTCTTTTTCTTTACTATTATGGTAACTTACCTTATAATATCCCAATTCATATAATATTAAGTAAAGTGAATATCGTATTCGATGTGGCTTTCTATACTATCCTAAATTTCACAAAAGATAGTTATTAGGTTTAGAAAAGTTAGGTAATATTCCTTAGTGTAGCTAATGAGGATTCCGGAAAATAGTAAATAAAGACTAAAAAAAGAAACCTTTATTTACTTAAAAATATTCAAAAAGTGTATTATCTTTACATGGAAAAGATTATAAAGCTTTTCGTTATGCTTTTCTACATTATTCCAAATTTTAGCGAAGTCCGTGTAAATATTATAGTTGATATTAACCATCTTAACAGGTTTTAGGGGAAGATTACGATAATCCTTCAAATATTTATTAGTATTTCCTAGAAGTTTAAGCATTAAAGCTTCCAAACTACGATATTAAGGGCAATTACCAATCACTTCACTTAGAGAGTGAAGTCCTGTAATAAAATATATAGTAAGTTCGCGCGTATATATACACTTACTATGGAGAGGTTTTTAAATCATTTAGCGATTTAGTTTAAAGGATTAAGGGTAAAAGGAATTCAACCTTAAAATGTATTTTAAAATACTTAATAGTTTTACTTAATTGATTAATAAAGGACGTCAACGTTAATTCCTTTTAACGTATTGATAACTGTTGTTTTACGTGCTCTGTCGCCTCTAAGAGCGTACTCCACGTTGTTATGTAAAGGTACTAGGCTGCCGAACAAATTAATAGATTCCTTATCGTCAACACATAAAAAGTTTTAACTTAATTAAGGGTAAAAAAAAGGTTCCCTGAGAAGTGTATAAGGGTATTAAAGGTTTTCAACGTCCTTTTCTTTTCCTCAAATATTTTGAAACTTAGAATTATAAAAAGGGTTTTCTATTAAACCAATTTAAAACGAGTTTCAGATACTTTTAATGTGTCTTTTTCCACGATATAAATACCACAGCGATTGACTTCCTTTTTCCGTTTAGTTTTAACTTTATGTTGGATCATTTTTTTACATATTAAGAGTCTAGTAGTTAAAAAACTTATGGAAGTTTTAAAAGGCGCAGGTATTATGGTTGTAATCGTTACCAAAATCCACGTCAATATTTTAGACTTAGGTTGTGAGCCGTACAGTCTAAGTCATGAGTCATGTGATTGTACATGATATGGTGCACGATGTTGTATCGTGTCATGTCCCGCCCCTTATAGTGTGGTTAGCATAATCCAGAAGCGTTCTGAATTATTAGTACTTTAGACTTGGTGCAACGGTTAAGGGAGTTGCCTTTGGTCAGCTGATGGAAGCAACGCTAACCGGCTTAAGCTTACTTAGTAAAACCATCACAGTCAATGATATACTGGTTAACGTAATTAGTTAAATTCAATCGAATTTTCGTTAATATTCGTAATCTATAGTTATTCGTTGTAGTGGTTAGCGAAAATAGTTCCGAAGGCTTTAATTGCTTTTATGTATTTTTAACTCGATACTATTTCAAAGTTTTTATTTTATGTAGGACTTGGTAAACGAGGGACTTAAAATATTTAGTGGCGTAGGGAGTTGGTGTTTTGATATAAAGTTGTGTGGTAACTTGGTAACTTAGTTTTAGATCGTACGACGTAGTTTTTTTTTTTTTTTTGCGCGACTTGGCGATTTTTAGTGTTTTTCGCTTAAAGTAGCAATCTTGATAATGAAATGTAGGTAGAGAAAGAGAAAAAAGTTAAATAAAAGCAAATGATTAGTGTAAAAGGTAAGGTTGAAAGTCGTTCATTATAATTAGTAAAAGTCGAAGGTTAAAAGTTGTAGTCTTTGAGACTTAGTTGTTTTTGTAGTAGTATTACCCGTAGTAATACGAACCTAGCCGTTTAACAACTTATTATTTAAGACTTTTAACGGTCAATCTCAGCATTTTTTTAAGGATTTTTGGTGAAGATTTCTTGGTGTTTTCAATAATGATACCGTCGCTACCTCTAAGCTACTTTAAAAAAAAAACATAGCCTAAAAGTCTTTTCTACTTATTTCTGTGAAAACCGATGCAGCAGTAAAGGTCATTCGCAAAAAGCTTTCCTCTACTTTGGTTTTTCATAAAGCGTAACCGAAAAGTAGCTTCTTCTTCTACTTAGCTAATCTATACTTAACCTAATAAGCACTGATCAGTATTGGTAGGGCTTTGGAAGTTACGACGTTATCGATTAGATTGGTCGAAGTAACAGTAGTATTGCAATTGTTAAGTGGTAAATTTATTTTTCTAAGTTTATCAGATCGCTAGCCGGTCTGCACAGTAATTTGTTTAGCCAATTACTTGGTCTGTGCCTTTGTATGAAGTAGGCGCATACTATATTTAACTTGCAGCCAATAGAGTAGGCTCACAAAAAAACAATACACTCAATTTTCAGTCAGTATAGTCAACTTCACTGTAAGTAAAGTTGATCTACTGCACTGCGATTACTACTATTCCAATAGTAGATACTACTATGGTTAATAAGCGTGAGGGAACATTCTAGCCAAGTGTATAATAAGGAGTCACGGCTTAAATGAAAGCATCTAAGCTCTCATCTGAGGCGTACACTTTCTAAGTACTACTTCTTCCTCTTATAACATATATTTATTATTACTATCTTTCAATACTATATTATTTTATTTATATGTTAACGTAAATACATAACCAACATGAATTAATAATCGACTTAGTTGATTATAAATAGTATAGAAAAGAAGAGAGAAACCTTAGTTAAATATTTATAGCATGATGTTGTAGTGGTTGCAACTGGTTTGTGTTTTAATATTACAATTTGTAAAAACTATGCGGGTGCGAGAAGAGATTATAAAACCCGTAGTAGCTTTGAAAAGAACACCTTTAGTACGATATAATTAAAATTGACTGGTGTTTTTTAACTACTAAAAGCTTCGGTACGCTATTATTAATTCAGTTGGCGCTTTAGACGATATCTGAGCACTTTTATTAAGAATTTTTTTATCACTTATCGGCTATGTGAGTTATCAATTTTCGGAATTTTTCGCTGGGACCTATCCGAAGAATCACTACACCATACGAATATCGAAACCGGTTACATACATTTTTGAAGCGACTATAATAGCTTTTGAAGTGTTTACCCTAATACCTCAGGCGCTTAAAGAAGCACTCAACGCTATCAAAACAAGACTCAAAACGTTCAAAACAACACTTAACGCTTTTATACTAATACTTCAAGCGTTTAAAGCAATATCCAACACTTTTACATAATACAACTTTCTCTACTTCGATATTCAACACTTATTTTTATCGCGTTATTATATATCATTTATGTAAGTTTACATTTGATAAGTTTGAATTTATTATCAATTTAACTAGTATAACACTAACAAGCGCTAGAAGCTTAATTTGAAATTCTTGGTTAAATCCTATTCATTTTTCATTTGAATATTATACGTTTTTATTTTTCTCTTCCATTTTAAAACCCTCTTAATTACATTATTTTAAACGTATTGAAATCCTTTCACTACACCATATAAGGCATAGCACCTTCCACAAGACGTCTTTAATTCTGTAATAATGATATTATCAACAACAAGCATGGCTAAAGTTAACAAATATCACGATGTCTTTACTTCTGTAATGATGGTATTATCAACAACAAGCCTAGCTGAAGTGAACAAGTATATAAACCACTTCTTTACATATATAAAACTTAAGAAGAATACTTTAAAGTTTGTTGATTTAAATTGAAGACATAATATAATTAAAGCGCCAGTAAAGAACCTACATCTTTGGATTGCGAATAAATATATTAAAAACGTTATTTTTTACTAGTGGGTGGAAAACACTTTAATGTTTGATATATTTGATGATTTTCGTCAAGAGATTTCGGATTGAACGTTGTAAATGTAACGTATGATATACGATTTCATTTCTAAAGTAATACGAATTTATTTACGAATTGAAGGTATTAATATACCCCGTAACAAAACCGGTTATATTTTAAAAGTATTACTTACTTTGACTTGAATTCATATGATACCGACTTAAAAACGTAAAAATGTATTAAAAGTGGACTTTATAAAATAATATTAATAAATAAAAAGTAAAAAAAATAGTTTTTTCGAAAATATACGAAATAAGTTATAATATGGTGGTACTTTACGTGTGTAAAGCGTGATATATTCTATGAAATAGGCCGTATTTTGCGAAAAGCTAGTAGAATTTCAGAAAATATTTAGGGAAAAAGAGAAAAAACCGCAAATATTATCTTTTATTTGGGTTTAAAATTTACTCACTTTAGTAAGTATTTTAGAACAGAATAACAAATCAAACTATTTAATGAAAAAAGGATTCGGTGTTTATACAGACGTTTAATCCCTAATAGTAATTGATTGCTAGCTCACACAAATTCTCACTTTAATCGCCTGTTTACCTTTGTTGACCTCGTGCTTTCTTATGGGTTCTTGGATGGGAAAACCTCTGTGTAATTGTCTTATACTCCTCCTTTATATATTACTGATGTATTTCCAAGATTTTATCATACCAAAAAAACCGCTACCAAGTTCTCTGGTATATATCTCATATAGTGTGTATGTATACAGTTGCGTTTAAGAAACTAGCTAGCAGTTAGCATATCAGGGGTATTACTAGCAGGTTACCCATATAGTTACTATCTGTAGCCGTTAAGATGCATTATGTCCTGCCCTAGTCCCCTCCCATCTCACTTCTTCTCTGCCTATTTCCAGGTCAAAAAGGGGTTTTAATTGCGGACCAAAGTGAAGTGATTGTTCTAAACTCTACCCAAAAACATGTTATTATTCATAGAATATTCATTTATGGTATGACTTATAGCATTTTAATCCAACCCGAATAGATATATAAACGCTAATGCGTTCATAATAATAAGTGTTACTTTTTATAACTCCCCGTATAACACTATCTAATCTAACTAAGTCTTATATATGAGAATATATTCCAAAGTTATCAAGCAAAGGACAATGAATAACTTATAATATAAACTAATTTACGATATAGATATAATAGCCCTATAAACGCCCCCCGTACTCCCTACTTCCCTTAACACCACGTTAATAATAATATTTAAACCCCAAAAAATAAATATTTATTTTTTGTTGGAATAGAAGTCAAATGTAGTACAATCAAATCAATTTTACTTACAGTAAAATTGATTTTACGTACTGCAAATTGACTATAGTTTGTGGGATTTAAATACATTGCACTGCATGTGCAGTGCAATAGGTGCTCATTTCTAAGTAGGTTACATGCCAAAGCATTTAGCCATACAAATTAGTGCGCAAACCAGTTAACGGTCTGCCAAACTTAGAACTTCCAATCAACCAACATCAATACAATACCAGTTACTTCGACTACAGTGATTCGAATCGACTACGTTGTAAAGATAAAGGCCTACTAATAATAATTAGTGCTTATTAGGTTAAGCATAAATTAGCTAAGTAGAAGAAAAAACTGCCTTCCAGTTGTTACGCTTTATTTAAGCAAGGTAAAGGAAAGATTTTTACGAAAGGCCCCTAAATGTTGTATTAATTTTCGCGGAAACAAGTAGAGAAAGCTTTTGAATTATGTCTGTTTTCGCGGAAATTAAGGAGTAAGCGATGGTATGGTTATTAAAAATATTAATAAATCTGTATTAATTCTTTTTGAAGGCGTTAAGATTAATCGCCTAAAAATCTCAAAAGTAACTAAGTTGGCAAGTTAGCAAACGGCTAAGTTAATACTATTACAGCTACTATTACTACGGGTACTCCTATTACAAATTTCAAATCGTAAAAACGACTAAGTCACACAACCTTTAACTTATATTAACTTTGACAAAAAACTTATGACCTACTAATTTAGATTACCTCTTTTTTTCACCTTTTTATTTTCGTTACAATAGCTTTAAAACGCTCTGGAATTAATAATATTACCGATCTCAGAAGAAAACGGACAATTAAGACATTCGAAACCATCTTTATGAAACATTATGATGAAGACCTTTAGTTTACAGATATTAATAAAAACTTAACCCTTGAATACTTTACTAACGTTATTGGCTACTTTATTATCGACTTGGACCTTACCGAAATACATTAAACACGTAAAGCTTTTGACGATTTCCAAGAATAGTATCGCGACTACACCTTAAATATGTGGAAAAAAGCAAATGAACAAGTTGAAATGAAAATAAAAATTATATTATACAGTCGAAGAGTCAAACTCTGTACGTAAAAATGAAAGAAGGGAAATCTAACAAACCTACTCTAAGAATACGCCACTGATAAAAACCTTTAATAAACTACGGCTAAGGGTAAATATATTATTAGCGATCATATTCCTTAACGCCATTATACTCGTTTATAAGGACCTACCTAAGTTTAAATAAGTTCTTTAAACACTAGTACATGAGATTCCCATCATACCAGTGTTACTAGCCGTGAAATATCAACTAACTTACGTACCGTAAGCCCTAATATTTACTGATTAATTGCAAAGGAACCTCGACGTACCTTTTAATACCAAAATTACTTACTAACTGCCCAAAGTCTCTTTCCCTCAAGCTTCTTAACACGTCCAATTTTAGCAGCCAAATTAAGGAAAAAATAGTTTTATACGCGAACCTATTTTAGGCACAACTACTAGCTTTCTCGCTCCAAATTTGGCTAAGGGTAATTATTTCACTTACCAACACTAATGCCTTTCCCAGCTAAGGGATTCGAATGGCCCTTACGAAAAATACATTACCCTGCTCCATCGATAGATTCCTATAGTAAATATAAATTACACGTAAATTATAACATTCATTAAGATTTTGAAAGGAAAGAAAAATTATAATGGTAAGCCATATAACCTTCTCAATATTAAGTTACGTCCGTTTTTTAACATGTATCGCTAAGTAAGGGTTAAACTGTCAGGTTTTTACTCGCTGTTTAATAGTATTTTTACTAGCTAAGCGAAATATTATTACCTCTAGTATTTAATGAATTACTTCTCTTTTCGCGAAATCTACGAAAACCTAAAGGAATAATTTAAATATGATATTAATTTTACCTAGTATTACACTGGCTGGAATATTATTCAGTGGTCTTATATACTGGATTATAAAAGGGAGTCGGAGATTAAGATAGACCTCCTTAATCAGATATTTAAGAAGCGAATGCTTTGCTAATAAATAATAATCAATTTGGGAGCTGGTGAAGGCACCTTACGTTAATAGGTTTCACAAGCTGCTAATAGCCACAAAAAGTTTGAATACGCTCTTTAATACCCAGATACCTCTTACGTAAGGTTTTTTTTTAGCCAGTTACGCTTCTCGTTAGCAACCGTAATAGTTTGAATCTCCGGCTCGATTGGTATGTACTTTTAAACTCCTGACTTTACCGACGACGAAGAAAATTCCCTCCAAACGTATTACATTAATCGTAAGTATGGAAGGCCTAATTAGTATGGCCAGAAAACATTGAACCGAAGCCATAGCTAATAGGCTATATAGGAAGGAAGATTTTCAGGCCAATTAAAAAAACACACCTTAAAAGTTAAGAGATTTTAAATGTTTCAACAAACAAGGCTATTAGTTAACACGCCACACTACTGCTAAATATAAAAACAAGCGGATAAGATATTATATATAATTCCCTTTTACTTTTACGAATGATTACCTTGATACCATTGAAAACCGTAAATATATTAAGGTTAAAGGGGAAGAAAACAAACTTAAGGCTATTGGCTGGCACAAAAATATTTACACCAGCCCTAAAGTAACGTAATGAATCGCTGACCATACCTTATTATATCGCCTAACAGGTGAATACCTCTATCGCTGACATAACAATGAAAACCTTGACCTTATACACTTTTTCACTATTTAAATCGATATTCGAAGTAGGTTTTTCAAGATATTATACCTGATACTAGGGCGTCAAGATACTTAATAGAAGTCTATTCTTAATATGTCGCGTTACAAAAGGATACTGATACTATTACGAAACTTAACCATACGAATTCTGGTAAAGCTAAGGTCAGCTTTAGCCTTAGAAAAGAAATATATTTATTGAGATCGATGACGGTTAAGAATATTGTTAACCTTGTTATTTTATTTATCTTGTAATCACTTACCCCCTTTGTTCTTTGCCTAAAAGATATAAAGGACCTTGGTGTTAAAGCAGACATTTAAACTAACGAATTAATACAAGTTAAAGACGATAAAAGGTTTCTACTTATTTTAAAATAGGGGAATCTCTGGTTTTAACTTTAAAAGATATAGGTAATTGTGTTGAACCTGAAAAAGTTGGAACTTCGTTGACTACATCTTGAATTTAACTACCTGGCGATTAATAGGCTTTATAAGATTTTAAAAGCAGCTAATTATGAGGATGTGGACTTTATAGCGCTAAAGGTAATTAAACGGCTATACCACTAATATCAAATAAACTTTCAAACTCCCTAGGATTTAAGTTTTCGCTAAATGAAAATTAAAACTTTAACTTTAAGGTCTTTGTAAACGTTTTTTACCTGAATAGCAAGTTAGTAATTTACATCGTAGATTCTACCATGGCTTTTTACGACGCTAAATTCCACAAAATCATTATGGCGAAGGAAACGTAAGATATATCACGTACTTCATAGATTAACATATACCTTAATCTACTTAACGTATTAGTTTACAATACCGGAACTAACTTTATTACGATAAAATTTCAAGCCTATATTAAGTTAACAGGGATTTAGTATAAATAAGTTTCCATTAAGGCCTATTATGGTATTAATAAGGTTAAAAGTGTTTATGTTTTCTTGTAAAAGGCGTACAATATCTTTGCATTAGAAATAGAAAGCTTTACAAGCTAAAAAGTACGACTTTAAATAGCGGTAAAGGGTTTTAATGATATTATTAACCTGAACGAACTTGTACCAACTTTACCAGTATTTGGGGCCTACCTACGTCTAATGGCTAAGTCGTCATTACCAATAAACACTTAAAAGCGAGCTATAACATATGATAAAGCTTGAAAAGAACTAAAACAGAAGTCAATACGCCGCCAAATTAACGATACCATCAATACCAGAAATGGATTATTAATAATGAATGCATTGTCCTTACACGTTTAAAGTAAAGTCCTTACGTAGTTAAAGCCAGGAAAATGAGATAAAACTTATAAGATTTTAAGTATTACTCACTTAAACGTGGCAGTTGAAATTGCTAACAGTCTTATTACTTTTCGAATTATATAGTTGAAGCCATATAAAAGACCCCTCAAACCCTATAAAAATACTAACCTTAATAACATTCGAGACGAATGGATTAATTAACATAATCCTTCCGAGCCAACCGTCGACAAGCTAATAAAACGTCGACAGCGAAAAAGACTACATCAAAGGAGAATACATACTAAAAATGAGGACGGTGCGAAGACTACAAGCCTGGAAAAGTATATACAACAACGTAGTTGTTTTGAAATCAAAAGTTGAACGAAAAATTTACCCTTAAACTACATATGTAAAGAATTATTAACATACTAGGTAAACCCTTTAAAAAAGCGACTAGATGTGAATTAACAGCATTTTTATATGTGGAGATTTTTAACTTGTGCCTTTAACGTAATTTAAAGGTTAATACTTTAATATTTTTTAGTTGGGGGGTAATTTACAAGATCAGATGTAAAACCACGGACAGGACATACGAAAAAGTACGGTCAATCGGTTAAGGATACGTTAATATAGGTAAATACTGGATCTTTATGTAATCGTTTATAATATAATATATTGGTCGGCGACTAATTATCGCAATTACGGTTTCTTTGACTACTGGCGTAAAATGTTAGTTTATATTTAATGGACGGTATATTACGTAAATGTATATAAAATATATCATCGATTTTTAGCGGATTGAATTATTAAAACTGCCGAAGAAATCAAGGGACAAGTTTCCGGTCGGTAGGGTAATATGTTATATTTAACTTTTATATCGATTAGCTAAAACAGGAGTCTATAGGTTTTTAATATACCAGGCGTACTTTTAAAACAGTCCAGGCATAAAGACCTTAACGTTTCACCCGTGTCTATTAATTACGGAGGGTAAAGACTTTGGTATCGTAAGTATATAAACTAACGATGCCATTTTCTTCAGAAATGTTAGGTTTATAGAAGCAAAATAGCATTATCAAAAAGATATGTTTTTAAAAGTATAAGCTAATCAAGACGTTAGCTAAAAGCATATAATTTAACTTTAATAAATCGTTCATCCTCATTTATAGTATTAAAGCTAAAAACGGCACTCATATTAGCCTACGTTCAAAAGGGTAAGCCATGAACCTTACAATTATCGATGAAGCCGAAGAGTCAAAGTTGAAGAGATATATAAAATAAAGGGCACGTATGGCCTATATAGCTACGTTATATTAACCGGAGGAATCGTACGACCTTTTAATTAAGTTATAAGTATAAGATCAAGAATTAAAACTTTGAAAGGCTAAGAAAAACGATTTAATAGCAACTAAACCACTTAAAAAGAAAATTAATATAGTTTCGATAAATTTAACGAAAGATCAGTTAATAGTTTTTATGGACGTGTTATTTACTAATAATACTAACCCTATATGTAAATCGACTTTTTAATAAAACTTGTTGATAAGAAAAAGTCTAAAAGATGATTTAAAATCACCAGAAACCTTATATAATAATCATCCATCAAATACAAGCGTATGAAACGAAAAGTATTGGCTTAAGAAGTTTACGACATAATAACAGTCTTTAATATTGATATAGTAACTAACGGCATATTAAAAATTATTATTGAACAACTGGAACTACCACTGACACCGATAGTAATATATACTAACTCCCGAAGCCTTTACGAATGCTTATTAAAACTAGGCACAACTAATAAAAAACGTCTAATAATAAACGTAATAGCTTTGAGAGAGGTATACGAAGCCCAGAAAATTGATAAGTTCCGATAAATTAATGGCAAAGATAACACCGTTAACGTTATAACCAAAGCCACACCTAATAGCTCCCTAAAAAGGTTAATAAATAGTAATACGCTAACCGTACAAATCTAGGGCTACGTAGAACGCTCATTACGTAATGTGAATAAATAGAGTTTTCTTAGCAAACTTAAAAACTGTTAGGGTAATAACGCTAATAGTAAAAGCGATGATATCAATAGATTAAATTACTGGAAAAAGGTACATAAGTGATGGAATACGTAATAGGTATATGTTGGTGGCGAAAGATCTGTACACGGGATTTGAGAAACAAAGTTCTCGAAGGAGTGGAATAAAAGAGCCACAAAAGGCCGTAATTAATGTAAATTTCGGTATAGATTAATCGGAATTAAAAAGTATTTGGCTTGTTTTTGGCTTGTAGATTAAGGAGGGATTTCAAAGTTTGCTACCAATTAATAGGAAAGTCACGATAGCGTATAGGCACAAGACAAAAAGCCGCAAATGTTGGAATAGCAGTCAAATGTAGTACAGTTAAGTTAACTTTACTTACAGTAAATTTGATTGTAGTTTATGGGATTTGAATACATTATACTGCAAGTGTAGTGCAGTAGGTGCCCACTTCTAAGTGAGGCACAGGCCAAAGTATTAGGCTATACAAATTAGTGTGTAGACCGGCTAGCGGTTTGCCAAACTTAGAACGTTCAATCAACCAACATCAATGCAGCACCAGTTACTTCGACCACAGTGATTTGAATCTACTACGTTGCAACGATAAAGACCTACCAACACCTTTAGTTAATAATCAAAAGAAGCTTAAATTGAAATTTAAAACTTAAAAAACTATTTCTCCTTTTCTTGTAATCCGTTATATATACGCTTATCTGTTTTATTCCTTTCCCCCTTTTCGTTTACCGTTTTATTCGTTTGTAACCAATATATTTATCTTTATTCATCAAGTCCGCTAGTCCCTGTATAATAACTTACTTGAAACAATATAACACTTAAAAATACTTTTATCCAAGATATTATAAAAGTTATAGGATGACTCCTTTATCTCAATCTTTATATTATTATCAATATGATTGTCGTCGCTATTACTGTTAGTAGACCTTAGACGTTATAACATTGTCGATTCGATTGGTCCTCGAAGTAACGGTAGTATTGCAGTAGTCAGATGGTGGATGTATTGTTCTAGGTTTGGCAGACCGCTAGCCGGTCTGCACTGTAATTTGTATGGCCAAGTGCTTGGCCTATACCTTAGAGTGAAGTGCAGCATACTGCACTCGACTTACACCCAATGCGGTAAGTCCCTATAAAGTAATACACTTGCAGTACGGTCAATTTTACTGTAAGTAAAGTTGACCTACTGCACTGTATGTAATACTATACCAATAATTACTTTTAATACCTAGTTTTGAAGACAGCACCGAAAAGTATTCGCTGTTAAGAATTATAGACGAGCCTACGGCTATATCTTTTCCCTTCGACTTCTTCTTATTTTTATCTTCTGTCTGTTTATCCTTAGTAGTATATTTCTACCAGAGTAGGTGGTCGGCGTGTTTATCTTGATTTATAAGAAGCTATTTTAGCTTATGGTTTAGAAAATAATATAGGTTATCTATAATAAAATACTTAGTTGCTCGTATAACTTATAAATAATTAGCTTTGTTTTTAGATAAATGATGTAGATCATTCTTGAATAAAATATTACGTAAATATGAAAAAGTAAGATATGCTGTATGATGTTAGTTTCGTTACATTGTAAAATATCATAAGCGTGTGACTGACCACTTTCGAGATACTTATATGAATAGCTAAATTTTCTAATGCCTTATATTTGGATAATAGTAATATAGATTTCGCGTCATATCTCAGGATATTTTATTTTGGTTTTCAATTATTAGGCGTTAAAATCATGTTAGTGTTTTTGTGAAGTATAAAGTTTAATTTATTTAATTGATATAATAAATTTGTAAGGTAAAGTTTTTAGCTTATTCTTTTCGGATATCTTTTATATATAGAGTTTTTTAAGCTTCCGTAATTGAAATACCAAGGTTAAAAAGACGGTAGACACGTTATCTATGAAAATTCAACGTAGCGAAAGCTCTTAAACTTTTTCTTGCTCAGTAAATAACGTATAAATAAAAGCCTAATTGTCAACGTTAAATAGCATAAGCCGGTTAAGATACTATAGGCTAATAACACGTGTAAGTATAAATTCCCTAATCGGGATAAATTAAATATTAAGGCTATTAAGACTCAAGCCACTATTAATCGGATATACTCGTTAATATGTTTTTAAACGCTCGCATCGTTTATACTTATACCTATCTGTTTCTCTGTATCCTGGATCTCAGGTATTACTGATATTATTTGGTGTTTTATCTTCTTAATTTTATGTATAATTTTTGGAATAGAAGTCAAAAGTAGCATAGCCAAGTTAACTTTACTTGCAGTGAAGTTGATGGCATGTACTGAAAATTGACTGTAGTTTGTGGAACTGCATTGCAAGTGCAGTGCAGTAGATTCCCACTTAAAATTTGGGCACAGGACAAAGCGTTTAGCCATACAAATTAGTATGCAAACCGGTTAGCGGTCTGCTAAACTTAGAACCAACACATCTCAATCAACAATATCAGTACAGTACTAGTTACTTCGACTACAGTAATTCGAATCGACTACATTGCAACAATAAAAGACCTACCAACACTAATTAGTACTTATTAGGTTAAGCACAGATTGGCTAAGTAGAAGAAAAAGCCGCTTTCCGGTTACTTTTTACGTTAAATGATGGCTAAGGGTAGAGGAGAGGTTTTTGCAAAGAGTCTCTATAAGTTGTGTCGGTTGTTTGCGGTAGAAAATATGGAAGGCTTATAGGTTGTGTCGGTTGTTTGTGGCAGTCTATAAATAAGCAACGATATTGCTATTACTAAAAACACTGAGAAATCATTATTATTCCTTTTTAAAGACGTTGAAATTAACCGTCTAAAAGTGTTAAAGATTATTAAATCGGTAAGTTGATAAACATCTAATTTAATATTATTACAACTACTATTAAAGGTATTATTACAGTAAACTTTGAATCGTAAAAACGACTGAGTCTCATAACCTTTAACCTACAATAACTTTAACTGCAAATTTACTATCTACCACTCTACATTACCCTTTTCCTTTAACACACCTTAATCTTTGTTACGATAGCTTTGAAGCGCGGTGGAATTGATACCGGTACCAACCTTGTCAGGAAAAAAAACTATTACCGCCCTCAGCATTACCTTCGAAAAGTATTACGATAAAGACTTCTGGTTTACTAAACCCAACAAAAACTCTTTAGTCGAGTACCTTATCAACGTCATCAGCTTTTGTATTATTAGTTTACACCCCATTAAAACCATTTGAGACCTATAGGCGCACAATGACTTTTAAGAATAATGTAGGGAATAAACCATCGATATGTGGAATATAGCAAACAAGAACGTTAAGTTTAAGCTAAAGACTAAATTCATCAACCGAAGGATCGACGTCCTGGTTGAAAAAGGGAAAGAGGGTAACCTAGTTAACGTAATTTACGAGTATATTATCGATAAAGACCTTTAATGGATCTTTAAAGCTAACGGTAAAGGTATTGCTAACGACAACATTCTTTAACGCCCTTATATGCGTTTGTAAAAACCTATCTAAGCCCAAATAAGTTTTTAGATCCTTTTGCGTAAAATCAACGGTTTAATATCATTGACCGTAAAGAATAGATTAACCTATAGATTGTAAGCCCTTAGGTACACCAGTCAATTAATTAGAAACCTCGACATACCCTTTAACACCAAAATTAATATTACTAAATCCGCGGAAACCCTTAAACTTGTTTCAATTAAGCCCTTTAATACGTTTAGTTTCAGCAATTAAATCAAGTAAAAACTAGCTTTACACGCGAGTTTACTGTGGGTACAGCTTAGTAGTATGAAGGATTGATGTGAATACCAAGTATGACTTATACTAGGGAAATGGCTATCTGAAGTCATGGGAGGGATGCCTAGAAGGTAAATGGTACCCGCAGGGACTAGCCGAATTAGAAACAACGATGCAAATACATCTCTCTACCCCTCCAAATACCCCCCATTCAAAGACCTCGTTTGTACTGTGATCAAACTTCTGGCTTCTTCAATATAAACTCCGCTAGGAGTGAATATCCTGCCCACCAATACCATTAAATCTATCCCCTTTCCCAGGTAAGAGATTTGAAGGGTTTTTACGACCAATATATCACTTTTTCCCCTCAACGTGTTCCCATAGTAAATACAGACTACGCGACAATAACCACGTTCGTTAAGATCTGGAAAGAAAAGGAAAATTATAACAGTAAACCGTATAACCTTTTCAACGTCAAGTTACGCCTGTTCTTTAACATTTTCCGTTGAATAAGGGTTAAACTACCAGGTTTTTACTCTCTATTTCCTAATATCCTCAGCGGCTAAACCGAGGATTACTACCTCTGATACCTGACTAGTTATTCTTTATTCCGAAAAATTTACGATAGCCTAAAAGGTTACTTCAAATACGATATCAATTTTTCCTAGTATTATACCGACTGGAATATTATTAAGTGGTTTTAAATACTAGATTACAAAAAAAGAGTCGGAAAGTAAAATGGACCTCTTTAATTTGATGTTAAACAGGTTAATAATTTGCTAAGAAGTCATGGGAAACGTAAGAGTTGACGAAGGAGTTTTACGCCAGTAGTTCCAAAAGGCTGATATGGGTTATAAATAGTTCGAATACGCCTTTTAATACTCAGATAATATTTGCGAAGTTTTTTTTCTAGCTAATTGAATTCCTTATTAACGACCATAATAGTTAGAGTCTTCAGTTCAACCGGTATATACCCTTAAGCTTTGGAATTTAATGATGAAGAAAAAAGACAATTTTCACTTGTATTATATTAATCGAAGATAAGGAAGGCTCATTTACTACGGTTAACTAAAAGCCTTACTCTTTACCTACGGAAAAGGGTATTTCATTTCCTTAAGGTCTTTAAGTCACCTAAATAAATTTACCTCAGATACTAAGAGATATTGCATTTGCGGTAAACAGGGTTTCTAATTAACACGTTACACTCCCGTCGAACATAAATCAAAGTAAATAATATATTATATATAATTTCTTTTTACCTTTAACTGGGAGTACGTCGAGCAATTTATATAGTTAAAAGGAAATAAAGTTAAAGAAAAGGAAAATAAGTTAAAAGTTATCGGTTGATACGAAAATATTAGTATTGGTATTAACCTGAAAACAACGTCATAATTCGCTGACTACGCCTTTTTGTACCGTTTTATAGGTAAAGACCCTTACCGCCAACATGAAGATCAAGATCCTAACCCTGTATACCTCTTTACCATTTAAAATCGCTACGAAGAGCAAGTTTTTTAGGGGATTATATCGGATATGGGGGCGGCACGGTACTTAATAAGAGGCTATTCGTAATACGTCGTGTTACAAAAGGATACTAATACTATCATGGAATTCGACTACGCGGATACTACTAAAGTTAAGGTTAGCTTTAGCCTTGGAAAAAAAGATAATTTTATTAGGGTTAACAATAGTTAAAACTATTATTAGCCTTATCATTTTCCATATTTGAAAACCCACTATCTCTTTTCTTCTTTAACTTGAAAACATAAAGAAACTTTAACGTTAATGTTTACACTAAAACTAATAATTTAATATAAGTTAAAAACGATAAAAAAAACTTTAAATAAGAGTACCTCTGGTTTTATCTTTAAGGGCCCAAAACAGTGGTATTAAACTTAACAAAGGCAGAACTTTATTAACCATATCATAGGTTTAATTATCTGGGAATTCATAATCTTCGCAAGGTCTTGAAGGTAATTAGCTATAAAGATGTGGACTTATTAACGTTAAAGGTAATTAAACGGATTTTCAATTACAGTCAAATACAGTTTAAGCCCCCTTAAAGTTTAATTTTACCTTAAATGAAAATTAAAACTTAATTCGGAAGTTTTGGTAGACGTATTTTACCTAAACGATAAGTTAATACTATATGTTGTGAATTTCGCTACAGCTTTTTATGACGACAAGTTCCTTAAAACTATTACAGTGAAGGCAACTTAGGAGGTACTATACGCTTTGTAAATTAATACGTACCTTGGACCTCTAAACGTGTTAGTTTACAACGTAGGTATTAATTTTATTACGATAAAGTTTCAAGTTAATGTTAGGTTCATAGGGATTTAATGTAGACAGGTTCTCGTTAAAGTTTATTAAGGTATTGGTAAAATCGAAAGGCTTATGATATCCTTAATATGGAAATAGAAATTTTTATAAATTGACAAGTACGGCTTTAAATGGTGGTAAAAAACTTTAATGATATTATTAGTTTTAATGAACTTATATCAATTTTACTGGTATTTAGAGATTACCTATGTATCCAAATTAAAGCGTTACCTCGTTAAATACCCAAAAATTCGGAAAAGAATATAGTAAAGCCTTAAAGAATTAAGGAAGAAATCGATACGCCGTTAAATTAACGATACCTTTAATACCAGAAACAGACTATTCATAACAAACGTATTATCCCTTCAACTTGAAAGTAAAGTCCTGACGTAACACGAACCAGGTAAATGGAATAAGATGTATAAAATCTTAAACATTATTAATTTAAACTTAATAATTAAAACTGTTAATGACCTTATAACTTTCCGAGTTAGATATGTTAAACTATACCAAAGGACACTTGTGTTTAATAAAAATCTTAACGTTAATAATCTTCGAGCCGAACAGATTAGTTTTTACAACCCTCTGGAGCCGATTATTTAAAAATCAATGGAACGCCAACCGCATAAATAACCACTATAAAAGAGGATAAACCCTAGAAAGAAGGACGGCGATAGGACTTATAAGCTTAGGAGAGTGTATATAACAGCGTATCTATTTTAAAAGGAGAAGTTTAACGGAGAGCTTACCCTTAAAATATGTGCCGAAGGCATTATTAACATACCTGGTAAGCCTTTTAAAAAAGCGATCAAGTAAAGATTAATAGCTTTTTTTACGAAATATTATATAATTTATGCCATCAACGTTACTATTTTTAAATCGAGGATAATCTACGAGGCTAAAAGTAAAACTACAGATTGGTCGTACGAAAAACCACGACTAATTGTTTAGGGATACAGTAATAAAGGTAAAGATTAGGTCTCTACTTAATCGTCTACAATTAGAAAGATCAATTAAAGTTTAATCGTCATAATTACCGCTAATTCGTCTGTTAGCGTAAAAGGTTAGTTTACATTTCATAACCGTGATATCACATAAATATATACGTAGTTTACCACCAATCTTTAGCGTATTATATTATTGAAACTGTTAAAAAATGCTACGTTTTCTGCCGGTATAATAATACGATATATTAAGCATTTGTACGGATTATCCAAGGCATGCGTCTACTAGTTTCTAATGTATTGGTCGTACTTTAAAAATACGCTAGGTATAAAGACTTTGACATTTAATTTATACTAATTGATTATTAAAGGTAAAGACGTTAATATCATAGGTATACAAGTTAACGATATCCTTTTCTTCGAAAATATTAGGTTTGTAACGGCGAAATTAAGTGTTATCGAAAAGTTGGGTCTTCAAAAGTGTAAGCCGATTAAAACGCTACTTAAAGACATACAACTTAAGTTTAATCAATCGTTCATTCGCATTTATATTATTGAGGTTAAAACGGCACTTATAAAAGCTAATGTTAAAAAGGGTAATATATAAGTTTGACGATTATCGATAAAGCCGGTACGAAAAAGTTACAAAACATACCTAAAATAAAAAGCACGTACAGTTTATATCATTATGTTATATTAACTAATGGTATCGTGAGACTTTCCCATTACAATACAAGTATAAAATCCATAGAATGAGAACTTTAACAGATTAAATAAACGGATTGAATGATAAATGAACTATGTGAAAAGAGGAATTAATATAGTTTTTATAAACCTAATGAAGGCGAAGTTCATAATTTTGATGAACAAGTTATTTGTTAAGAATGCTAACCATACATCGTAAATATACTTTCTCATAATACTTATCATTGATAAAGGGTTTAATAATAAATTTATAATTACCGGAAACCTTATATATTGGATATCTATCAAATATAAACATGTAACCCAAAGCGTACTAATTTCAAAAGTTTATGGTATAACAACAGGCTTTATTACAGGTGTAGTAACTAACGCTATACTAAGGATTATCACCAAACAAATAGGATTGCCTTTAATACCTATAGTGGTTTATACGGACTTCCGAAGCCTTTACAAATACTTATCGAAACTAGGCACGATTAATGAAAAACGTTTAATAATAAATGTAATATCATTAAAGGAGGTATAAAAAACCCAGGAAATCGATAAATTTAGATATATTAACGGTAAAAATAATCCCGCTTACGCCCTCATCAAGGCCACGGTTAATGGTATCCTAAAAAGGTTTGTGGATAGCAATATGCTAACTATACGAATCGGGGGCTACGTGAACCGCCTGACACGTAACACGAAGAAATAGGGTTACTTTGACAAACTGAAAAACTGTCAGGGTAGTAAAGTTAATGGCAAAGGTAACAATAGCAATAGTTTGAATTACTGGCAAAAGGTACGCAATTAGTGGCGTACCTGATTTTTACAAGTTTATGGCGAAAGACCTATGCACGGGAATTGAGGAACAGAGGTCTCAGAAGGCTGAAGTAAAAGGGCCACAAGGGGCTATAATTGAGGTTGATTTCAGTACAGATTGATCGGAATTGACAGGAGTTTGGCTTGTAGATTGAGGAGGGATTTCAGAGGTTGCTACTAATTGATGGCAAGCCACGCTGGTATGCAAGTACAAAATAAAAAGACGCCAGTGTTGAAATAGCAGTTAAAAGCAGTATAGCTAAGTTAACTTTACTTGCAGTAAATTTAATTGCACTTACTGAAAATTAACTGTAGTTTGTAGGACTGCACTATATGTGTAGTGCAATAGGTGCCCACTTTAAAGTGAGGTACAGACCAAAGAGTTTGGCCATACAAATTAGTGTGCAGACCTGCTAGCGATCTACTAAACTTAGAACCAACACATCTCAATCAACAATATCAATGAAGCACATGTTAATTAGACCACATTAATTTGAATCGACTGCATTGCAACGATATAAGGACTATCAACAACAACAATAATAAGCTTGTTTTCGACTTGCTGCGCCCGTTTTATAGCTTTCAGAATGATTTTTTTATATTTCAACTTTGGACCTCCTTTTTCAGCTATCAAGCCTTAAATTAGTAAAATAGTAACTTATATCTTTTAATTTTCAGCTATTTAGTTTCTATTTTGTGAAATTGTAACTTATTGCATAAAGTTTCGCGATAATTTAACCAAACTTTTATATTATCAATCACGTTCAATATAGCAAGGATCGAGTCCTTTTCAATTATACTATCATAATTTGCGTTTTACTTCGCATTAACTGATTTTGTTGCGGGCTTATCGGTGGGCTTAAGGGTAGTTTCGGTTCGATAACGAATGATGAATCGATGGCGATACCCTCGCTAACTTTATTAATATTTTTGGCATATCCTCGATATTCTCGTGCATATTTTCGAATAATGATTTAATATTATTAATATCGAGATTAGATTCCTATCTATTTTCCTTATTTTTTAGTGTCTCTTTCTCAAATAGATACGACTTAACCTTTTGCTCATTAATAGAGTTTATTCCATTCGCTTCCTTGGTATAGTTATGGCTTCTTTATTTTTAACGATAGCTTTCATCAATTCGCTATATTCTTAGTCCTCCTTCAGCGTGTCTTTTTTCGTAGCCTTTTCGGATATATAATTTTTCGTTACTACTTCAATTATATACAGAATTTCCTGTTAAAACGCCGTAAATTTATCTGATCCGTTAAGATTTCTTTATAAACTTTTTTCAAATAGCTTTTGGAAAATTCATAAAGTTGAAAGCAGAAAAGATATTCGGCTCGGGTTTGGTAATTTAAATCGTCTTTTTCTTAATTCACTATATAGGTTTCTTCATAACAGGCGGCTTTATATGGAATCTGCAGCTTAGGATATCGTCCTGAGTTTTTCGTTCCTTTTCCGTACGTAAAGCTTTGTCAAACCCGTTAAAGTTGTCGTATAAACGAAAACAAAGCGACGCTAATACGAATATAACATAGAACTCATTATTGGAATCCGAGAAATTGGTGTCAATTTCTGGAGCGAGCTTACGAACGTATATAGTAAATAACGTCGAAAAGAATAGCTTGAGCCTATTTAAAGTTCCTAAAAATCTGCTGATATATAATATAAACTTAATTATTACTTTTAAATCGTTCATATTTAAAATTAATAGTAATGTTGTTGGTAGGTCTTTATCGTTGCAACGTAGTCGATTCGAATCACTGTAATCGAAGTAACTGGTGTTGCGCTGATATTGTTGGTTGATGTGTGTAAGTTCTAAGTTTGGCAGACCGCTAACCAGTCTGTACACTAATTTGTATGGCCAAACGCTTTGAACCGTGCCCTATTTTGAGGTGAGCACCTACTGAACTGAACTTGCAGTGCAGCCCCACAAACTGTAGCCAATATTGCAGTCATTACAATTAACTTTACTATAAGTGAAGTTGATTTGACTGCACTGCATTTAACTGCGATTTTAACACTGGCGGATTTTTATTTTGTGCTTGTACGCCAGCGTGGCTTGCCATTAATTGGTGGCAACCTTTGAAATCTCTCCTTAATCCAAAAGTCAGACCCCCGTCAGTTCCAATTAATCTTTACTGAAAACAACCTCAATTACAGCCCCTTTTCGCCCTTTTGTTTCCCCTTTCTGAGACCTTCGTTTCTCAAATCCCGTACACAGATCCTTCGCCATAAACCTGCGCAAATCAAATACGCTACCACTTACGTACTTTTTACCAATAGTTAAAACTACTGCCATCACCACTATTTCCCTAACGGTTTTTTAATTTACCAGTGTAACCTTGTTTCTCTACGTTACGTATTAAGAAATCCACATATCCCTCGATTCGTATCGTTAGCGTATTACTATCTACAAACCTTTTTAAGGCGCTATTAGGTGGAGCCTTGCTTATGGTATCGGTAAGATTATCTTTGCCGTTAATTTACCGAAACTTATTAATTTTCCGGGTTTCATATACCTCCTTTAACGTTATTATATTTATCATCAAGCGTTTTTTATTGGTCCTAACTAGTTTTAATAGGCATTTGTAAAGGCTTCGGGAGTCGGTATATATTATTACAGGTATCTGTAGCAAATTCAATCATTTTATGATAACCCTTAATATGCCGTTAGTTACTATGCCGATATTAAAGCCTGTCATTATGCCATGGACTTTCGAGGCTAAAATATTTCGAATTACGCGTTTACACTTCACAAGTATCTATAATATAAGGTTCTCGGTATTTGTAAATTATATCTTAGACTTATTTTCGTTAACGAATATTATTAGAAAGTCGATTTTCAATGTAAGGTTAGTATTGTTGGCAAATAACCCGTTCATAAATATTATTAGTTTTGCCTTCATTAGATTTGCAAAGATTATGTAATTTCCTTTTTTACGTAATCTATTTCTTTACTTAATCCATTTATTTAACTTATTAAAGTCTTCGTTTTACGGGTCTTATACCTGTGTAGTAATAGAAAGGTCGTACGATACCTCCGGTTAATATAGTGTAGCGATATAGGTCGTATGGGCCCTTTATTTTAAATATTTTTATACTCTTGGCTTGTTAGCCTTATCGATAAATATTAAGCTCGTGGCTTACCCATTTTAGCGTAGGCTAATATAAGTGCCGTTTTTAGCTTTAACATTATAAATACAAAGTGACGATTCGTTAAAGTTAAGTTATGTGCCCATAGTTAACATTTTAACTAGCTTACACTTTTAAAAGCCTGACTTTTTAATAATACGTTGTTTTGCCGTTATAAACCTAATATCTCCGGAAAAAAAGGTATCGTCAGTTTATATAACTATGATATTAAAGTCTTTTCCCTTTATAATTCACAAATATGGGTTAAATTTTAAAGTTTTTATATCCAGCCTGTTTTTAAAATATACTTGGTACGTTAAAAACAAGTAAACTTTAGTTTCGACCAGTCCGTATAAAGGTTTAATATAGTATATTATCGTGCCAGCCGGAAACTTGTATCTTTGTTTTTATAGTAGCTTTAACATTATAATCCGCTAAAATCGGTGGCAGATTACGTGTAATTTTATAATATTCCGGTCATTAAGTATAAATGAACCTTTTACTCTAATAGTCAAACTAATAACAATAACAACTATTAAACGCTAACTAATCTTTTGGATTGTAGGCGATTCAGTACAGATTTAATTATGAACTTTATCACTGTATCTTTAGGCGATCAGCCGTAACTTTTCGTATGACCGGTCCGTGGTTTTACCCTCAATCTCGTAAACTATTCTTGACTTAAAAATGGTGATATCTTAGCCTTGGAATTGCGTTAACAGCATAAATTATATAACCCCTTATAAAAAAAGGTCGTTAATTTTCAAATAATTACTTTCCTTAAAATGATTACCCAATATGTTAATAATACTTTCAACACGTAGCTTAAGGGCAAGTTTTCCGTTAGACTTCTCTCTTTAAGATACCTACGCCGTTGTATATACTTTGTTAGGCCTTTAGTCTTTATCTTCCTCCTTTTTAGTGTATATATTCTTTTTAGGTAGTCTTTCACGGCGTAGACGTTCTATTACCTTGTTAACAATCGGCTTGGAAGTGTTGTGTTAATTAATTCGCTCAGATCGAAGGTTATCGACGTTGGGATCTTTATCGGATTTAAAGGGTCTTTTATACGGCTTAACTTATGTAAATCAGAAAGTTACGGGGCCGTTAGCAATTTTAATCACCACGTTTAAATTGGTAATACTTAAGATCTTATATGGCCTATCCTATTTACCTAGCTCGTGCTACGTAAGGATTTCACTGTAAAGGGGGAGTAAAAGCACTTTTGTTATTAAATGTCCGTTTTTAGTATTAAGAGTATTATCAACCTAGAGGCGTGCCGATTCCTTTTTTAGTTTTTTTTAGCACTTTGATATATACTATAACACGTTTTTAGGTACTTAACGAGAGTGGTAAATCAGCTGTTATACGTGGGTAAGCTTCAAATATTAACAAAGTTGATATAAATCCGTTAAGGCTAATAGTATCATTAAAACCTCTTACCATTATTTAAAGGCGTATCTTTTAACTTATAAAGCTTTTGATTTTTAGTGTAAAAATGTCATAGGCCCTATATAAGAAAGCGTATACCCTTTTAACCTTGTTAATACCCTAATGAGATTTCATAAGGACTTGTTTATACTAAATACCTATTAACTTTATATCAGTTTAAAAATTTATCGTAGCAAAATTGGTGTCGGTATCGTAAACTAACATGTTTAGTAGATCAAAATACATAATACCTCCTATATTTTCTTCGTTATAATGGTTTTAAGGAACTTAACATCGTAGAAAACCGTGGAGAAGTCTAAAATGTGTAATATTGGCTTGCTATTTAAGTAAAACACGTTTACGAAGATTTCTGAATTGAAGTCTTAATTTTTCTTTAACGTAAATTTAAACCTTGAAAGAGCTTGGGAGTGTATTTGACAATGGTAATAAAGTCGTTTAACAGCTTTTGATACTGATAGGTTCATATCATCGTAGCCAGTTGTCTTTAAGACCTTGTAAAGCTTATTAGTTGTCAGGTAATTAAACCTAGAATATAATTAACAAAGTTCTTCCTTCGTCAGGTTTAACACTATTACTTTTCATCCTTAAATATAAGACTAAAGATATCTTTACTTAAGGCTAAATAAAAACCTTTCACAGGCCTTAACATATATTAACTTATCTGTTTAAATATTAACGTTAACGTTGAGGGTTTTTATATCTTTAAGGTAAAGGAGAAAAAGGGTAAGGAATTTCAAGATATGGAAAATAATAAGGTTAACAACAATCTTCACTATCGTTGATCCCAATAAAGATAGTTTCTTTTCAAGGTCGAAGCTAACTTTGGCTTTGTTAGCGTCCGCGTAATCAAGTTCCGTAACAGTGTTAGTATCCCTTTTTAACGTGACATATTACGAATAACCTTCGGTTAAGTACCGTGTTGCCCCCGTATCCGGTATAATTCCCTAAAATACTTGTTTCGCGTAATGGTTTCGAATAGTGAAAAGGTATATAGGTCTAGGGTCTTTATCGTTATAATGGTGGTAAAGGGTCTTTACTTATAAAGCGGTATAAGAATACGTAATCGGCTAGTTATTACGTGGCTTTCGGGCCGATACCGGTATTAGTGCTGGTATCTTCGTATCAGCCGATGGCCTTCAGCTCATTTTCCTCCTCCTTAACTTTATTTCCTTCAAATTGCATAATAAGTTCTATGTAGTCACATTTTAAGGCAAAAAAGTACTATATATAGTACATTACCTATTTTAAGTCAAGTTCGGCGACAGTGTAACGTATTAACTAGCAGCCCTATTTAAAGTAAATCCAATATTTTTTTGGCGTTTAATTTAAACTTGCTTAGCCGACTTGAAAATCTTAAGGAGGATGAATACCCTCTTTCGTGGGTAAAAGTCTAAACCTTGTGTTAACCGTACTTGCTAGGTCGTCTGTACCGTCGATCAATATAGTACGAATTGAAAGGATTTTTTTCGTTATTAAATTCCGGAGCTTATAGATTCATACCGATCGAGACGAAAACTCGAATATTTACGGTCGCCAACAAGGAACATAATTGGCTAAAAAAAACCCTTCGTAGGTGGTATTAGAGCATTACAAAGCGTATTCGAACTCTTTATAACCCGTAACTGTTTGCCGGACATGTTAGCGTAAGGTGCCTTCGATAGCTTTTACGTTCCCCATTACTTGTTGGTAAAGTATTAGCCTGTTAGGTATCTAGTTCAAAGGGTTCATTTTACTTTCCGACTCTTTCTTGTAATCCAACATGTAAAACCACTTGATAATATTCCAATCCGTATAATATTGGGCAAGTTTAATATCGTGTTATAAATGACCCTTTATGCTATCGTAAATTTCGTGGGAAAAGGTACAATTCGTTAGGTATTGGAGGTAATAGTTCTTAGCTTAGCCGGTAAGAATACTAGGAAATAAAGAGTAAAAACCTAGCAATTTAACTTCTATTTGACGTCAAATGTTGAAAAATAGGCGTAACTTGACGTCGAGGAGGTTATATAGCTTACCGTTATATTTCTAGTTTCCTCTACAGATTTTAATAAACGTAGTGGTTGCCGTATAATCCGTATCTTCTATAGGAACGCATCGAAAAGGAAGGGTAATGTATTGGTCGTAAGGACCTTTTTTACTTATTCGGGGAAAAAACTAAGGTTACTATTAGTATTAATAGGCAAGATAGTTACCTCTGGCCGGATTTAAAGGGAAAAAGCTAATGGTCGTACCCACAATAGACTCGCGTGTAAAGCTGATCCTTTTTTAGTTTGGCTGTTGAGACTAGATGCATTGAAAATCTTAGGGGAAGTAAGTCTAAGGGTTTTTATCCCAGGGGACTTAGAGATAATCCTCTTGGTGTTAAGGGGTTCAGCGAGGTTCCTGTTTAATTAATTGGTGTAGAGCGCTAACATTAATATCTTTGGTCGCGTTGGCAGCCCTTGTTTTACGCGCTCAACCGCCGCTTAGGGCATACTCTGCGTTATTATGTGGAGGTGCCAAACTACAGAACAGGTCGACATGTCCCTCATTGTTAGTATATAAAAAGGTTTAGCTTAGCTAAAAGTAAAGGGGAGGTCTTCTGGATCGCGTATGGGGGCGGTAAAATTCCTTAACGCCTTTTCCTTTTCCTTTGGAGTCTTAAGGTTTAGGGGTTTAAAGGCATTCTTTTAGTTAAGCCAACTAGAAAAGGGTTTTTGCCAGTTTAGTAAAGCTTCTTTTTGGTACGTAAATACCTTAAAGTTTAAGCTTAGCCTTTAGTTTGGACTTAACAGTCTTTTGGATTGCTTTTCACATGTTAATAATTTAGTCGTCGAAGAATTCACGATACTTGCAAAAAGCGCGGTCAGGATTTTTACCGCCGTTATATTCTAAGATAAAACAATCAACGAAATTGGTCAGGTGCTCCTCAATTAATTCATTATCAACGTCGTATCCCTAAAAATTGTAGTTATAGTACTTGGTAAAAACCGATTCGAGGGCGTTAATTTTCTCTATAAGTGCATGATTTGGAGCCATCCTAACGGTTTGGTCGGTAGAGGACGTGGTAAGGCATATAGGGCGTGACTTGGTGATATTAAGCGTAAAGACTTGGTGTTTTATCGTGAAGTCGCGTGGGGACTTAGCTGTAACTTAGTGATTTGGCGTGGAGTCGTATAACGTGTCTTTCTCGGCATGACTTGGTGGGTTCTCTTAGAGTAGTGAACTTAACGATTGAAGTAACGTGGGAAAGTAAAAAGAGTGAAGTAGGGCAAAGATTTGGTGTAAAGGGTGAGGTCGAAAGTAGTTATTAGTAGTAGATATCGAAGGTTATTATTTTGTCGTAGGGACTTAATCGTTTTTATAGTAGTAGTACCCGCAATAGTATTGACATAGCCGTTTGCCAACTTGTTGTACGTTGAGACTTTTGATAGTCAATCTCAACGTCTTTAAGAAGGATTAATAAAGATTTCTTGGTGTTTTTCAAGTAGCGATATCGTCATTACTTCTAGTCTGCCGTAAAAACCGCCGCAGCCTAAAAGTCTTTTCTATTTATTGCTGTAAAACCCGACGTAACAATAGAGACCCTTTAAAAAAATATTTTCTTTACCCTAGCCGTCGTTGTTAACGTAAAGTGTAACCAGAAAGTAGCTTCTTCTTCTATTTAGTCAATCTGTACTTAACCTAATAAATACTTATCAGTATTGGTAGGCCTTTATCGTTGCAATGTAGTCTATTCGAATCACTGTAGTCGAAGTAACTGGTATTTTGCTAATATTGTTGGTTGATGTGTGTAAGTTCCAAGTTTGACAGACCGCTAACCGGTGTGCATACTAATTTGAATAGCCAAACACTTTGGCATGTGCCTCACTTTGAAGTGAGAACCTACTGCACTATACTTGCAGTGCAGCTCCACAAACTGCAGCCATATTGCAGTCAATACAATTAACTTTACTATAAGTAAAGTTGACTTGACTGCGCTGCATTTGACTGCTATTCCAACAAAAGTTAAATTTTTAAAACTTATCAAAGTCGGTAGGCTTTCAGACGTCGCGTATTCCTTACCTATTTCATAATTTCAAAAGCTAAGAGTTGTAGGAAATTTTGGTAACAACGATATTAAGTAAGGGATAATGAAAAGCCTATTAAACGTTATAGATAAAATTGGGTAAAGATTTTGGAGTTTATTAAAAAGCGAAAAAGCGACAATTAAAAAGCCCGTAAACGACGACGAAAAACACAAAGGCAATAGTGGCGAAGCTTCGTAAAGAGATAGATCGGTTTAAAAGCATATATATAGGTTTTAAAAGGTATCTATATTGTAAATAGCCTTGTAAAAAGGGCGATTAAGCTTTACGCAAATATTTCAATTATTGTAAACTCCTTTCTTAGTAACGTTTAGTATTACTAAAACAATATTATAGTTTTATGGGCTTCGCTTATTATAATGAGGAACCTTACCAAAATGTCTCTAACTCCTTTGACTTACGAATTACTATAAGGAATAAGATATTTATAAACTTTCCACAGCTACTGGTTGCTAAATACTACTTATACACCTTTTCAGTTGGATTACCAGTATTAATGATATCTAAAGTAATTTCGCGGAAATATTTTATATAATTGTAATCGCTAATCATTAAAGTTTTAAAGTCGATAGCTAATGAATCGATAGACTAATTGATTACCAGGTTATTATCGTTAATAAAAATAATTTTAAAGCGTCGGTAAAACACGATAGTCATTATTTCACATAAATACATATTGACAAGTGACAGGTAAATAAGGAATACCTGTAAAAACTATTGAAATAAGCGCATTAGTACATAGTTCTTAATTTTATTTATAGTGGATGCGAGGCTGTAATATTTATAACAAGGCTATAGGTGTTTAAGAAGTTAATAATAACATTTTAAAGCTTAACGGAGAGATCGATAATATCAAGTTTTCTAAGCTTTTACTTTGGGGATGTTATGCCTTTAATAACCATCGGTAAAGTTATATCGTCCATAGCATGGATTGAATTTCATATGCTAAGTATTAAGAAAATAAGTAATGGTTTGAACGTTGGTAATATTGAGTTGTAAAGGTAACCCTATAAATTGGGTATAAGTAACAATTAGCATTAATTTAAGAATAACGTTTTATAAGCTACATTAAACTATAATAGATTGAGTTATAATTTAATATGGTGTAAATGGAAAAGTTCAACAATAATACTATTCTAAAATACATTACTAAAAATAAGTTAAGAGGTTTCTAAAAAATATAAACTAACAATGAATGGTGCTGGAATTTTGGTAAAATATGAGTGAAATCTAAAAAGTATTTAGTTATGCCTAACAGCCGGCATCCGGTATACGTAGTATGGCGTTATGGCAGGCGCCAGGCTACCTAACGCTTTTTTCGATAGTCTAAAGCAGGGATAATACTGGTTCCGGCCGGTTTCACCACCAGAGTTCTGGGGTAAATTCCTATTTAACGTGTCAAGTATCAACTTCTTCATAGCATATAATATTTTTTATTACATATTCCGTATTTTATATCAAATTTTTCAGATTTAAACCAGTTCCATATTACGAATCCAACTTTATATATTCTATATAATCCGTTAACTATAACCTATTTAGCATTATATTTTACCCTAAATGGCTGGTATTCCTATAAACCATAATATTCGTAAATTTTTAGTACAAAGCGAGCTGAAGCTTAAAAGATAATACGAAAGTACCTCGTCATTATAACGTACTATTACTAATACCTATTAATATAGAAAGGAATATAATTATCATTTCGACAGTTCACACCATAGATGTTAATTATTAGCAACCTCAACTTACTCTGTCTATTACTTTCGACCGTTCAATATTCGCAAATCTTAACGAATTGAAGCCTTACTGTCTTCCTATTATTAATAAGGGTTTTCTTATACCTGAGCTATGAATTTCACTCGTTAATACCTTCATTTAGCTTATTGCCATACCATTACGACCGTTCGCCTGCTATTAGGCTTATTATATACTCTTTCTATATTGGCGCGTACCCTTTATCACGGAAAAAGTAACGGTTTTTTCCCGGAAAGTATTTGTACCCGAAAAACTCATTACTTATCGTAAACTACAACGTATTAAATTCACGGTGGTAAAAGTTTCCGCTAAGGTATTCAGCTCCTTAATAGGTATTTATAAGCTTTCAATAACGTTTATTAATCCATATAATATTTCATGCATAGCTTATAACGTTATATAATGGTGGTAGTTGACTATCTTGAACGGCTTTAAAGATAAAGCCGTTACAATTTCCTCCGACTACGATATAATCCAAACTAATGCGTTTGACGATCGTTTTGTAAGTATGGATTTAACCTTCGCAAATTTCTTTACCGGAGAAAATCGGTTTAATTACAGTACCCCTAATAAAATAACTGGAAAAAAAGCCGGCAATATCGTATTCGATATTATAATAGCATTAGTTAAATATCGCTCGAACCTGATCTATAGAAAATAAAAACGAACTGTAAATATTATAAACTAAATAGCTAACGGGATAGCACCTATTAATAACTGAGAAGAGATATAATACTGTTATTATATCCAGAATTAAAAAATCCCGATAAATAAGGTACGATGCATTTTACTTCGCTATAACCTTAGAGACTGTTGGCTTAAACTCAGCTTTATTAAAGAAAAATGTAAAAGAAATAAAAAGTAGTGTAACCTTAAGTGAATCAGCGGGTATACCACTAGTTATGTTCTCGAAAACCTGGAAATAAGTTTAGACGAACTAATTCGGTATAGGATAAAATTGCTGTATTAATACTACCAGGGTGGATTCCTTGGACTTTATATTACCAGGTACACGGATAGGTTTATTAAGAAACCGTGGCGGAAACGACGGCGTAGTTAAGAAATCGTTACGAATTATGAGTATAGACATAAACCGTATAGAAAGTAATAACGCCCTAATTATTTTGTTTGCTATAACCGCTCTCGAATCCTCGTATTCCTCATATTCGCTCGATCATTTATCTTTATTATACGTTAAAAGTAGCGGTATTATGGCTTAGTTGAATAGCGACAACACTTTTCAATTTTCCGTCGCGCTTATTAGCAAAAGTAAAGACATAGTCGGCTTAATAAATTTTCTAGGATTGTGGCGAATACCTAGTGACTATACTAATAACCTCATTAACAGTGAGACTAAAATCTTCTATTGTGTAGCCCTTCTAGGTGATTGCGGAAAAAGACTAGTAAACGTGCGTAAAAAGGACAGTTTATTATCACTATCCGTATTACTTCTTTAAAGCAAAACATGGGGTACGGATTTAGTCGGTCGGGCCGAAATATTTAACATAGGTTACCGGAAATATATATTTAAAGTGGGCGAGGTTACGTTTAGTGCTTAAGAGAGAGTATATAAAGGCAGTTGGTTTGGTAGTAGGGGTAATGATAGCTTTTTCGCAAATGTTATAAAGTTTTTATACTTTTTTAACGCCGTAGTTCTCTTCTGTAAGCTATTAAATCAAGGTTCGTCTTTTATATCATCTATTTTTGTATCAATATCCCAAAGTTGAAAAATCTGTTGCGATAAGGCGTCAGGTAAGGTGATGAAGCTATGTTTAGGATATACGAGGTTTAACATATACTATATAAGGAATAGAATTACCGTTAGTACGATAAACTTTTCAAAAGTAAAAAACATGTTGATAAACGAAAAGAATAAAGCTATTCGAACGTAAATAAGTACTGGGTTATGTACTCGTGTAATTATGTATTCGTATATTCGCGTACTCGTTGCTAAGCCGTTTAATACCGCTATAATTATATAGGGCGAGAACGGGATTTATATGTTATTAAGGACTAGTTACAGGCCTATAAAAACGCAACAGTGACGAAAGCTACTCCTAAGGGTGTTTAGGTATCAACTAAAGTACCTAGGAAGTTGTTGTAAGGGTTGCTATCTAACTAAGCAGGCAAGTAAAGATTGGTAAATATTATGAATTTATAAATAGCACCGGAAAATAGCTATAATCAGCTTTAAAAGATCTAATGTTATATCTCGTTAAAATAGCGTAAAGTTAGTAAAAATACAAACCAAGGACTTGAGCAACTTGGCGAGCTTATACTTAAGTGTATTTCATACTGTGAAATGGGTTCACTTACCCGTAATTCGCAACAACAACAAAATATCATCACTAATTTGGAAGGAATTATTTTCAATTCATTAATTCAAATACGGATATCGTTATTTGTATTAATGTGAATTCCATGAAATACTACTAATATAGGTAATACTATAGTATTAGGCCCAAATGTAACATCCTTATTATATATTATAGATTCAGGCCTATATAATCACCTATATAGTATTGAAGTAACACTATATATTTAACAAAATTTCCTTTTTTTCACAATTTTTTTAACTTAGCATCGCCTAAGTTTAGTTTATTGTTATATACCTTGTAATTGTAAGACTTTAAGTTTAGATATAACGTAAAAGTTATATATACCTATAATACTATAGTATAAATTATAAAGGGTTTTATGCCTTGTAGTAATAAAAAGAGGTTTTCTTCATTACTTATTACTTACTGTTGGTAGGTCTTTATCGTTGTGAACATAGTAGATTCGAATCACTGTGGTCGAAGTAACTGGTATTTCGTTGACATTGTTGATTGAGATGTGTTTGCTCTAAGTTTGGCAGACCGCTAGCCGGTTTGCACACTAATTTGTATAGTCAAACGCTTTGGCCTGTGCCCCACTTTGAAGTAGGCACCTATTGCACTGCAGTTGCAGTGCAGTGTATTCAAATTCTACAAACTGCAGTTAATTTATAGTACTTACAATCAACTTTACTGCATATAAAGTTAACTTGGGTATATTTCATTTGACTGCTATTCTAATACTGGCGGCTTTTTGTTTTGTACCTGTACGCCAACGTAGTTTGCCATCAATTGATGACAACCTCTGAAATCCCACCTTAATCTACAGGCTAATAATAAGCCAAAACTCTGTCAATTACAATTAATTTATATTTAAATGAAATTTAATTACGGCTCTTCGTGACCCTTTTATTTTACCTCTCCGAGACCTTGGTTTCTTAATTTTCTTATATAGGTTTTTGCCACATATTTATATAAATTAGGTATACAACCAATTGCGTACCTTTTGCCAATAGTTAAAATTACTATTATTACCACCTTTTCCATTAACATTACTACTATTAATATCACTGCCTTATAAGTCTTTAAGTTTGCTTGGTTAACCTTGTTCATTCTCGTTACGTGTTAGGCGGTTCACATAGCTTTTGATTCGTATAGTTAGTGTATTACTATCTATGAACCTTTTCAAGGTGCTATTGGACGTGGCCTTAGTCATAGTGTTAGCGGGGTTATATTTGTCGTTAATTCACCGAAATTTATCAATTTCCCAGGTTTTGTGTACCTACCTTCAAGTTGATACGTTGATTATCAAACGTTTTTCATTGGTTATACCCAGCATTAATAGGTATTTGTAAAGGCTCCAGGAGTTAGTATATACTATTATGGGTATTAAACGCAGTCTTAGCTATTTGATGATAATTCTTATTATTCTGTTAATTATTATGCCGATATTAAAGTCTATCATTATGTTGTATACTTTTGAAGCTAGTATAATTCTGGTTATACGATTGCACTTAACAGATATCTAGTACACAAGGTTTCCGGTAATTGTAAATTGCTTTTTAAATATTTTCTCGTTGACGAATATTATTAGAAAGTCGATTTACGATGTAGGGTTTATATCATTAGAAAATAACTCATTTATAAAAATCATTACATTTGCTTTCGCTAAATCCACAAAAACTATGTTAATTCCTATTTTTACGTGGTCTGTTTTCTACTCAATCCGTTCATTCAACTTGTTAAATTCTTCGTTTTATAGATCTTATATCTATTCCGTAATAGAAAGGTCGTACGATACTTTCAATTAGCTTAAAATAACGATATAGGCCATACGGACCCTTTATTTTAGGTATTTTTATAATTTTGCCCCGTTGGTCTTATCGATAATAGTCAAGCTTATATATTACCTCTTTTAGTGTAGGTCAATGTAAGTTCTGTTTTTAGTCTCAATATTATTAATGAGGATTGACGATCTATTAAAGTTAAGTTGTATACCTTTTACTAGCGTTTTAATCGGCTTATATTTCCAAAGGTCTAAATTTTTTATAATACGTTATTCTGCACATAAAAGCCTAATATCTCCATGAAAAAGGGTATTATTAGTTGACATACTTATGATGCCAAAATTATTTCCCTTCGTAATTAGTAGGTATAGGTTCAATATTAAAGTTTTTATACTCAGCATATTTTTATAGTACGCCTGGTATGTGAAAAACAAGTGTACGCCTGTTTTAGCTAATCCGTATAAAGGCTTAATACAATGTATCATTGTGATGGCCGGAAACTCGTCTCTTTTCTTTTTTTTGGAAATTCCAGTAGTATAATCCGCAGAAGATCGGTGACAGACTATATATATATTTACGTAATATCTCGGCTATTTTGTATAAACTAACTTTTTACGCCAGCAGTTGAAATGATAGTAATTATAATAATTAAACGTTAACTAATCTTCTGGATTATAAGCGATTAAGTAAGAATTTAATACTTACCTTTATTACCGTATTCTTAAGTTTAAGCCGTAAATTTTTTTATATCGGGTTCGTAGTTTTACACTTGACTTCGTAAACTATCCTTAATTTAAAGATGATAACGTTTTGGCTTTTAAATTAAGTTAGCGGTACAAATTGTATAACCTTTTATAAAAGATGATTGTTAATCTTTATTTGGTCGCTTTATTTAAATGGATTATACAGTATATGAATAATGCTTTCGGTATGTAATTTGAGGGCAAGTTTTCCGTTAGGATTCTCCTTTTAAAATACTTGCGCCGTTGTGTATACCCTATTAGACCTTTTATTCCTATCGTTGTCCTCCTTTTCAATGTATATCCTCCTTTTGGGTAGTCTTTCACGCCATCGACATTTAATTAGCTTATTGACGATTGGCTTAGAAGTGTTGTATTAGCTAATTCGTTCGACTCGGAAGTTATCGACGTTAGATTTTTATTAAACTTACAAGGTCATTTATATAAATTAACCTGTGTAGATTGGAAAGCTATAGGGCCGTTAGCATTTTTTAACACTGCATTTTAGTTGGTAATATTCAAAATTTTATTCGGCTTATCTCATTTTCCTGGCTCGCATTACGTGAGGATTTTACTTTAAAGGGGAAAGATAACACGTCTGTTATTAATGGTCCGTTCCTGGTATTAAGGGTATCGTTGATTTGGTGGCTTGTCAATTTCTTTCTTAGTTGCTTTAAGGCTTTGTTGTATACCACAGCGCGTTTCTGGATATTTAACAAGGATAATTACTTAGTTATTATACGTAGTTAAGCCCTACATATCAGTAAAGTTGATATAAGTTCGTTAAGGCCAATAGTATCGTTAAGGCTTGTTGCCGTTATATAAAGCCGTATTTTTAACTTATAAAGCTTCTGATTTTCAATATAAGGGTAGTGTAAGCACTTTGTAAAAGGGAATATGCTTTTTCAACTTTGCTAATACCCTATTAAACCTTAACTAGGACCTGTTTATATTAAATCCCTATCAACCTAACGTCAGTTTAAAACTTTATCGTAACAAAGTTGGTGTCGGTTTCGTAAACTAGTACGTTTAGTAGCCTAAGGTACGTATTAATCCACAAAAAGCATAGTAACTCTTACGCTTTTTTTTGTCGTAATGGTCTTAAGGAATTTGGCGCCGTAAAAAGCTGTGACGAAGTTTACAACATGTAATACTTATTTGTCGTCTAGGTAAAACACGTTTATGAAGACTTAAGAATTCAAGTTTTATTTTTTAATGTAAACTTAAACTTTAAAAGGGCTTAAAAGTGTGTTTAATATTAGTGGAAAAGTGATTAATTATCTTTAGCGCTGGTAAATTCACATTTTCGTAACTAGTTGCCTTTGAGACCTTATAAATCCTGTTAGTCGCTGGATAGTTAAACTTACGATATAATTGATAAAATTCCGCCTTTGTGAGGTTTAATATCACTTGTTTTAGTCTTCAAAGATGAAATTGAAAATTCTTATATTTAAAACTAAGTGAAAACCTTTTACCGGTTTTTACTTGCATTAGCTCGTTAATCTAAATGTTAACGTTAACATTAAAGTTTTTCATGTTTTTAAGGCAAAGAAGGAGGGGGATAAAGGATTTTAAAATGTAGAAGATAATTAGACTAATAATAGTTTTTATTTTCGTCGATGCTAGTAAAAATGACTCTTTTCTAGGGCTAAAACCAACTTTAGCTTTACCAGTATCCGTGTGGTCGAATCACGTAATAGTATTAGTATCTTATTATAATGCGACGTATTACCAATAGCTGTCCATTAAATACCGTATTGCTCCTGTATCCGGAATAATACCTTGAAAGACCTGCTTTACTTAATGGTTTTAAATGGTAAAGCGTTGTATAGGGTTAGGGTTTTCGTCGTTATGTTAGTGGTAAAGGTCTTTAATTATTAGGCGGTATAATAAGGTGTAATCTGCAAGTTATTACGTTACTTTTAGGCCGGTGCCAATATTTTCATATTAATTAATAGCCTTATGTTTGTTTTTCTTCTCTTCAACCTCAATATCTCTACGATTTTCGATAGTATTAAGGTACTTATTAGTAGGAGTGGAGGGGAATTATATATAATACTTTACCCACTTGGATTTACGTTGAACAGTATTGTGGCATGTAAACCAATAGCTTTACTTACCGTAAATCCAATATCTCTTGGTATTTGAAGTAAACTTTTTTTGGTTGATTGGAAGACTTGAAGAAAAAGTAATAACCTTTTCGTAGTTTCCTTCCTAGTTCCGGGCCTTTGGTTAGCCATATTAGCCGGGCCTTTTGTACTTCCGATTAATTTAATGCATTTTAGGGGAATCTCTTTTATCACGGTAAAATCTGGGGTATAGGGGTATATACTAATCGAATTGGAGATTCAAGTTGTTACGGTTGCCAACAAGAAACGTAAATAATTAAAAAAATCCTTTATAGATGGCATTTGGGTATTGGAGGGCGTATTAGAACCTCTTATAACCCGTAACGGTTTGCTGAACCTATTATCGTAAATTTTATTCGCTAGCTTTTACGTTCCCCATTACTTGTTGGCAAAGTATTAGCCTGTTAAATATCTAATTAAGGACATATTTCACTTTTCGAATTTTTTTATAATTTAGTATGTAAGACCACTTAATAATATTTCAATCGGTATAGTATTGAGTAAGATTAATATCGCGTTGAAATTAAACCTTGAAGCTATCGTAGATTTTTCTGAATGAGAAATAAATCGATAGGTACCGAAAATAGTAATCCTCGGTTTGACCGGTGAAGATACTGGGAAACAGCGAGTAAAGACCTGGTAGCTTAACTCTTATCTGGCTGCAAATTTTGAAGAACAGTCATAACTTGATATCGCGAAAATTATACGGCTTATTGTTATACTTTTCTCTTCCTCTCTAGATTTTAACGAACGTGGTAATTGTCGTGTAATCCATATCCATTATAGGAATACATCGAGGGGGAAGGGTAATGTATTGGTCGTAAAAGCCTTTTAGGTCTCTTAATTAGTATCAGGAAAGATGTTAAGATTGCTGGTATTAATGAGTAGGATAGTTACCTTTAATAGAGTTTGATATGAAAAATCTAATGGTTATACATATAGTGGACTCGCGTAGAAAGCCAATTTTTTTTTAATTTAGTTGTTGAAATTAGACGTGTTAAGTGGTTTAAGGGAAATAAGTTCAAGGGTTTTCGTGGACTTAGTGATAATTCTTTTAGTATTAAAGGGTACATCGAGTTTCCTATTTAATTAACTGGTGGATTTGAAGGCTTTTAGCCCGTAAGTTAATTTTTTTTATGGTCAGTGGTATTAGACCGTTGATTTTGTGTAAAAGGGTTTGAGGAACTTAGTTAGGCTTAGGCAGATCTTTACAAACACGTGTAAGGGCGTTAAGAAATGCTATCGCTAGTAATCCCCTTTTCCTTGTATTTTTGTATCCATTGTAGGTTTTTATCTATGGTATACTTATAAAGTATTTCGGCGAGGTTGCCGTTTTTTCGATCTTGAAGGGTAAAGAAATCCCTTGTTTACGTAAGATAACTTTTAGCTTTAACTTTACTAACCTTTTAGTCGTTGTTCTTATAATTAGAGTCTAGTTCCTAAAAGACTCTATGTAATAGAAAAAGGCTTTAACGTTTATATATTAATCGTTATGGTCGATATCTAGGATAAAGTGACCGATGTAGTTAATAAAGTGCTCCGGGATGAAGTCTTTGTTGACTTCCTTGATTTAGAGATTGTTATCGAAGTGTTTAATACAAGTGGTTCTAACGGCCTTAATTACTTCATTTATAGTAAGATCGTCGATGATGCTAAATCCTATGTACTTTAATGTCATCATAACGAATATTAAAAGGTTCAGGGGGTACAAAAGTGGTGTAAAGGTATTATGTGTAAATTAAAGGTTATAGGCCTCAGTCGTTTTTTCAATTTGCAGTAGTAATATCCGTAATAGTATTAACTTGGCCGTTCATCAATTTAACGACTTTCAAATATTTAGGTGGTTAATTTTAAGGATTTTTTTTTAAAAAAAACTAATTTGATAAAGGTTTCTTAGTGTTTTTGATGATGGCAATACCGTTGCCACTTTTATGTACCTGTAAACAGCAGACTAACTTAAAAGTCTTCCTTTTAGCTATCTGTAAATAGTAGACGTAGCCTTAGGGCCCTTCGCTAAAATCTTCCCTTTACCTTATGCAATTGTAAAGTGTAACCGGAAAACAGCTTCTTATTTTATTCAGCCAATTTATGCTTAACCTAATACGTACTGATCAGTGTTGGTAGGCCTTTATCGTTGGAACGTAGTCGATTCGAATCACTGTTGTCGAAGTAACTGGTGTTGCGTTGATATTGTTGATGGATATGTGTTGGTTCTAAGTTTGGCAGACTGCTAGCCAGTTTGCACACTAATTTGTATGACCAAACGCTTTGGTCTGTGCCCCACTTTGAAGTGTGCACCTACTGCACTGCATTTGCAGTGCAATGTATTCAAATCCTACAAACTGCAGTCAATTTTCAGTATATACAATCAACTTTACTGCAAGTAAAGTTGACGTGGTTGTACTGCATTTGACTGCTATTCCAAAAGTTACATACTTCCGTAGGGCTTTTTATTGGTAGCTACTACCAATTGAATAAATCTTCAAATATATATATATATATATATATATATTATCACCTATTTCATCAACTAGGTTTTGCACCAAAAAAACAATGTCGTTTACCAAAACGGGAAAAATATTTAAATGAAATACTTGAAACATTGTTTAAAAGACCAAATGAAAATTACCACGAAAGAAACCAAAAACCTGGATAATTTTTTTTTTTTGAAATCTTATTATATTAATCATGAAGAAATCTTTTTCAATTTCACATATTAATATCTTATGTAAATTTTCAATTTACAAACTGTAACAATATGTTATAGGATAGTTCCTGCTCTAGTGGTAGCCAGAGATGTAGTTCTGGCGATTAATACGCTCTTACAATGCTTCTACGCTGTTTTAAAGCATTCTTACACTTTGGAGGAACATTTTGAAGTTTGTTGATTTAAATTGAAAAGTGTTGGTAGGCCTTAATCATTGCAACGTAGTCGATTCGAATCACTGTGATCGTAGTAGTTGGTGCTGCATTGATGTTGTAAAGTCTGAGTTGTAAGTTCTAAGTTTGGTAGACCGCTAGCCGGTCTGCACACTAATTTGCATAGCAAACATTTTGGCCTACACCCCACTTTGAAGTAGGCACCTACTGCACTGTACTTGCAATGCAGTGTATTAAGATCCCACAAATTACATTTAATTTGTAGTACGTATAATCAACTTTACTATAAGTAGACTTAACTTGACTATGTTATATTTAACTGCTATTTCAACACTGGCGACTTTTTGTTTTTATGTTTTTACGCTAGCATGGCTTACCATCAATTGGTGGCAACTACCAAAATCCCTCCTCAATCCACAAGTTAATAATAAGACAGACCCTTGTCAATTCCAATTAATCTGTATTAAAATAGACATTAATTACGGCCCTTCATAGTCCTTTTACGCTACCTCTCCGAAGCCTTTATATTTTAATTTTCGTATACATATCTTTCGTTATAGACTTATACGTATAAGATACGCTACTAATTAGGTACCTTTTGCCAGTAGTTCAACCTACTAATATCGTAATTATTGATTTTAACTTTACTATCCTAGTAGTCTTTAAATTTGCCAGGGTAATCTTGTTTCTCTACATTACGTACCTAATGGTCTATATATCATTCGATTTATATAGTTAGCGTATTGATATCCACAAACCTTTTCAAGGCGTTATTAGGTGGGACTTGAGTTATAGAGTTAACAGGGTTATCTTTGATATTAATTTACTGGAACTTAATAATTTCCCGGGTTTTATGTACCTCTTTCAAACCCATCACATCTATTATTAGGCGTTCTTCATTAGTTATGCCAAGTTTTGATAAACACTCGTCAAGGTTTCGAAAGTTAATAAATACTAATATAGGTATAAGAGGTAATCCTTGATATTTGGTGATAATCCTGAATATACCATTAATTACTATGTCGATGTCAAAGTTTGTTATTATACCGTATAATTTTAAAGTGAATACGCTTCATATTATACGTTTACACTCAACAGATGTTTAATGAATAAAGTTTCCGATAATTGTAAATTGATTTTTAAATATTTTCTTCTTCACGAGTATTATCAAAGATCCGATTTACAATATAAAGTTAATATCATTAGTGAATAACCTATCTATAATGATTATTACATTCGTTTTCGTTAAATTCATAAAAACTATATTAATCTTTTTCCAAGTAATCCATTCATTACTAAATACTTTTATTTAGGTTATTAAAGTCTTCGTCCTTTGAATCATATTCTTTTACCGTAATAAAAACGTCGTACGATACCTTCAATCAGGACAACATGATAATGTAAGTTGTACAGGATCTTTATTCTAAGCATCTCTATAATTTACCCCGTCGGCCTCGTTGATAATTGTCAAGCTTATAACTTATTCTTTTTAGCGTAGACTATTATAAGTTTCGTTTCTAGCTTTAATACCATAAATATGGATTGGAAATCCATTGGAATTAAATTATATTCTCTTAGTTAACATTTCAATTTACCTGTATTTTCAAGGGCCTAACCTTTCGATATTACGTAATTTTTCCGCTATGAATATAAGATTTATGAGAATAGGGGTATCGTTAGTTTATATACCTACGATGCCGAAGTTTTCACCATTTTTAATTAATAGGTAAGGGTTAAACATTGAAGTTATTCTACTTAGCCTGTTTTTAAAATATGCCTGGTACATTAGGAACCAATAAACACTTGTTTCGGCAAATCATTATGGAGATTTAATAAAATGTATTATTTTACCGGCTGAAAACTTATCCTTTAACTTCCTCGGCAATTTTAACAATATAACCCGTAAAAAATTGGTAGAAAATTAAGTATACGTTTATATAATATTTTATTCATTAAGTATATACCAACCTTTTATGCTCATATTAAAACTGACAGTAATTACGACAACTATACGGTAGCTAATATTCTAAACTGTAAATGATTAAGTAAAAACCCAGCACTTACTTTTATGACCGTATTCTTAAGAGATTAACCGTGACGTTTTTGTACGACCAATTCATAGTTTTACCCCTAATTTCTTAAATTATCTTCCAAATAAAAACAGTAACGTCTTAGCCTTTAAGTTATATCCACGGTATTAATTGTACAACCCCTCGTAAAAAAAAAAGCTGTCAATATTTATTTGGTCTCTTTCTTTAAATAGCTTACCTGGTATGTTAATAGTGTTTTTAGTATGTATTTTAAAGGCAAGTTTTCCGTTAAACTCTTCTTTTTTAAAAAACCACGTCGTTATATATACTTTACAAGGTTTTTAATCCCCATTACTGTCCTTCTCTTTAATTTGTATCCTTCTTTTAGGTGGTCTTTCACGCCGTCAATATTTTATTAGCTTATTAACAATCGGCTCAAAAAGGTTATGTTTACTAATTAATTCGGTTCGGGGGTTATCGACATCAGAATCTTTATCGGATTTAAGGGGTCTTTTATATGGTTCAATATATATAAATAGGAAAGTTAGAAAACCGTTAACGGTTTCAATCATTATATTTAAATTAGTAACACTTGAAATTTAATACGGCTTATCTCATTTTCTTAGCTCGGAACACGTAACAACTTTATTTTAAATGGAGAGGAATAATATATTTCCTATTAATAATCCATTCATATTATCAAAGGTATCATGAATTTAAAGAGGTATCGAATTTTTCTTGAATTTATTTAAGGATTCACTATGTACCATAACGCGCTTTTAGGTATTTGTCGATGGTGGAAAATCGGTTATTATAGGTAGGTAGGCCCTCAACTAACAGAAAAGTTGATATAGGTCCGCTAGGGTTGATGATATTAGTAAGACATTTTACCGTTATTCAAAGCCATATTTTCTAATTTATGAAACTTCCAATTTCTAGTATAAAAATATTTTAACCCTTCAACAGGAAAGCATATACCTTTTCAACTTTGCTAATACCTTAGTAAACCTAAACAGTGACTTATTTACACTAATTCCCTTTTAACTTAATATCGGTTGAAAACTTTATCGTAATAAAATTAATGCTAGTATTATAAACTAACACTTTTAGTAACCTAAGGTATATATTAATCTATAAAGTACGTGATGCGTTTAATGTTTCCTTTATCGTAATAATTTTAAGGAACTAAATGTCGTAAAAAGCCGTAACAGAGTTTATAACATAGCGTATCGATTTAACGTTTAGGTAAAATAAATTTAAAAATATTTTAAAGTTAAAATATTCATTTTTTTTGAACGTAAATTTAAATGTTAAGGGAGTTTGAAAGTGTATTTAACAATAGTGGGAAAGCTATTTAATTACTTTTAGTAACGGAAAATCCATATTTTTGTAACCAGCTGCCTTTAAAACCTTATAAAGTCTGTGAGTCGCCGGATAGTAAAACATATGATATAGTTAAAAAAATCCTAATTTCGTTAAGTTTTATACTATTAAGTTTGGCCTTTAAATGTAAAACAAAAATACCTCTATTTAAGGTTAAGTGAAAACTCTGTACCGCCTTTATTTTATATTAAATCGTTAATATAAACGTCAAAGTTAATACAGAGGTTTTTCATGTCTTTGAGGAAAAAGGAAAAGGGGTAGGAGTTTTTGAAATGTGGAAAATAATAAGGCTAATAATCATTTCAACCGTTGTCGATCCCAGTAAAGATACCTTTTTTCTAAGGCTAAAGCTAACCTTAGCTTTACTAATATCCTTGTGGTTAAGTTTCGTAACAATATTAGTATCCCTTTATAACGCGACGTATTATGAATAGCCTCCTATTAAGTACCAGACTGCTCCCGTATCTGGAATGATACCTTAAAACACTGCTTGACGTAACGGTTTTAAATAATGAAGAGGTGTATATGTCCAGGATATTTATCGTTATGTCGGCAATAAGAGTCTTTATTTATCAGGCGGTACAAAAAGGAATGTTTGGCGAGTTATTACGTTGCTTTCGCGCTATTGCCAGTGCTAGTATCTTTGTGCCAACCGATAGCCTTAGATTTATTTTCCTCCTCTTTAACTTCATTTCATTCAAACTATGTAATTTATTTTATGTAATTATAGTAAAAGTGAAGGGGAATTATATATAGTATATCACCTGCTTTGATTTACGCTCGGAAGCAATGTAACGTATTAACCAGTAGCCTTGACTGTCGCAAATAAAACATTTTTTAGTACTTAAAGTGGATTTATTTGACTGACTTAAAGACCTTAAGAAAAAGAAATACCCTTCTCCGTAGGTATCTTGGTTGCATCTTTAGGTCCAGGCCTTTCGTTAACTGTACTAGCCGAGACTTTCGTATTTGCGGTCGATGTAGTACGTGTAAAAGGGTTTTTTTTCGTCGTTACTAAATTTAGGAGATTCAGGGTATAATCCAGTCGAACCATAGACTCGAGCTGTCACAATTGTTAACGAGGAACGCAATTGGCTAAAAAACCCTTCGCAAATAGCATTAAAGTATTTAAGGGCGTATTCAAACTCATTGTAGCCCGTAATAGCTTGATAAACATACTGGCGTAGAATCCTTTCGCCAGCTCCCACGTTCCCTATTACATATTGGCAAAGTATTAAACTATTATATATTCAATTAAAAAGATTTATTTTGTTTTTCGATTCTTCTTTATAATTCACAAAATAAAATCACTTCATAATATTCCAATCGGTGTAGTCCTATGCAAAATTGACATCGTATTTAAAGTAACCCTTTAAACCATCGTAAATTTCGCGTAAAAAGTAATTCGTGAAGCATTAGAGAAAGTAGTTCTCGGCTTAGCGGGTAAAGATACTGTGAAATAACGAGGGAAAACCTTGCAATTTAACCTTTATTTGGTGGCAGATATTGAAAAACGGGCGTAATTTGACGTCGAGTAGGTTATACGGCTTACTGTTATATTTCTCTTTTCTTCCCTAAATCTTAATGAACGTGGTAATTACCACGTAATCTGTATTTACTATAAGGACGTATCGAGAGGAATGAGTGATATACTAGTCGTAGAAACCTTTTAAATCCCTCGACTAGTATTAGAGCTAATGCTAGTGGAAAAAATAGTTACCTCTAGCCGAGTTTAAGGGGTAAAAGCCAATAGTCGTACCTATAGTAACTCGCATATAAAGCTAATCCTTCTTTAATTGAGCTATTAAAACTGTACGTATAAAGAAGCTTAGAGGAAAGAAAGTTGGGTGTTTCTTCCGTAAGGAATTAAATAATGATCCTCTTGGTATTAAATGGTACGTCGAAGTTTCTGCTTAATTAACTAATAGATTTAAGGGATTTTTCGTATGTTAATAAATTATTTTCAGTCAATAATACTAACGCGTTAGGAACCTTGTACGATAGGGTTTAAAAAACTTATCTAGGTTTAAACAAGTCTTTACGAACGTGTATAAAGGGGTTAAAGGATACTATTGCTAACAATCTCTTTTCCTTTACTCTTATCTTAAAAGATATATTAAGGGTTTTCGTCGGTAGCCGATTAGCAAAGTAAATTCGCTCAATTTCCCCCTTTTTTTTTTCCGCAAGTAGGTAAATCATTCGTTTACTTAGTTTAATATTTATCATTATTTTAACTTGCATATTTATCATCTTTCACATTTTCAGGATTTATTCGTTAAACCATTAGGTAAATCGTTAAATGTATTAGGTCTTTAGTTGTAGCCGTAGGGTTTAAGTCGAAAATAAAGTGGTCGATATAAATAGTTAGATACTTTAAGGTAGAGATTTTAGTAGTATCAGTAAACTAGAGGTTTTCGTCGTAATACTTTTCGAAAACGGCGCCGAAGGCTATAATTGCATTTTTTAACAGGATTAGTAACGGCATCGATTCCAGTATATTTCAAAGCTATCGTAACAAATATTAAAAGATGTAATAGAGAGAAAAAGTAATATAAAGTGGTAGGTCGTAAGTTATTTGCCATCAAAGTTAGTATAGTTAACGGTCTTAGAACTTGGTCGTTTTTTCGATTTGAAATATGTAGCATTAATACTTGTGATAGTACTGATTTAGCCGTTTGTCAACTTTCCAACTTAGTGATCTTTAAAACTTTTAGGCGGTTAATCTTAATATCATTAAAAAGGATTAGTAAAAATTTCTTAATGTTTCTAATAGTAGCGATACCGTCGCTTACTTATAGACTGCTGCAAACAGCTGCACAACCTATAAGTATTTCCTACTTACTACCGAGAACAACTGCACAGTGTATAGGAGATCTTCGTAAAAACCTTTCCTCTACTTTGCCTAAATAAAGCATAACAACCGAAAATCAGTTTCTTTTTTTATTTAGCCAATATATGCTTAACCTAATAAACACTGATTAGTATTAATAAGATTTTATCGTTGCAACGTAGTCGATTCAAATCACTGTAGTCGAAGTAACTGGTTCTATATTGATGTTGTAAAGTCTAAGTTGTAAATTCTAAGTTTGGAAGATTGCTAGCCGGTCTGCGCACTAATTTATATGACCAAACGCTTAGGCTTGTGCCCCAATTTAAAGTAAGCACCTACTGTACTGCATTTGCAGTGCAGTGTATTCAGATCACACAAACTACAGTCAATTTTCAGTACGTAAAATCCACTCTACTGTAAGTAAAGTTGACTTGATTATATTGCATTTGACTACTATTCCAACAAAAATATAATATAATTAAAGAGCGATTAAACGACATGGATTTTTGGATCGCGAATACATTTATTATTAACGGTTTTTTTTACTATTGAAATGAAAAGAATTAAAACTTTAATATATTTGATAATTTCCGAAAATAATTTTTGGAGTCGTCATTGGAAATGTGATGTACGGCACGTAATTAAATTCTAAAAGAGTTTCAAACACAATTACGAATTAGGTTTATCAATATACCCGGTAAAAAAACGATTATATGGTAAAGATATCAATTACTATTGTCTAACTTTATAAGATACCGAGTAAAAATGACAAAAAGGTATTGAAAGTAGATATTCGTTAAAAAATACCAGTTGATAAAACCTAAGAAAAATTCATTGAAGATGTACGAGATAATTTATTACATAGTGGTACTTTAAAAGTGTAAAATGTAATTTATTCGATGAAATAAGCCGTATTTTGTTAAATCTGGTAAGGTTCGAGAGAAGATTTAAGGAAAAAAGAAAAACAGCCGTAAATATTATCTTTTATTTATGTTTAAAATTCACACGCTTTAGTAAGTATTTTGGAGAAGAATGACAAACCAAGCTACCCAAAGAAAAAAAAATTCGGCGTCTATGGAGACTTTTAATCCCTAATTGAAAAAGATAGCCATTTCAATCGCACTAAAAACGCCTCAGAAAAAGAGGACGGAATTTCCGGGAAAAGATATAAAAGGTTATAAAAGTCTATATAAACATTACAGATTGATATCCATTGGTTATAACCCGTATTGAGAGTTTTAGTTTGATCAATTACTTATTAATAAAAGAGACTTTACAAAATTTACAAACTTCGTTAAATTATAGGATAAAAACGATAAATACAATGGCTGTTGGTAGGGCTTTAGATGGTGCAACGTTGTTAATTCGATTGGTCGAAGTAACAGTAGTATTTTGTAGTCGGATAATGGATATATTATTTTAGGTTTGGTTGACCGCTAGCTGGTCTGTACGGTAATTTATATTGCCTATTGTTTAGCCTGTGACTTAGGGTGAAGTGTAACGTACTACATTCGACTTATACTCAATGCATTAAGTCTATGCAAATAATACACTTAACTCGAAGTTAGTACAGTTAACTTTACTGTAAGTAAATTTGACCCACTGAATTATATTTAATAATATTTCAATACTGGTGGCTTTTTAGTTTGTGCGTGTACGTTAGTATGATTGAACAATATTTTTCGGTTAGCGTTAAATAGCGACCTCGTCAATTTGCCAACTCGCTGTCAATTACAATTGAATCTCATACCGAATTACACCCAATTGTATGCAAATTGACCCCGTTTGCCGGCACTTACCCCACAGCTCCGAGGTTCGAGTTTATTAACTCCCACAAAAAGTTCGTTCGCCACGGGTCTTTATAAACCTCCACTTTAGCTATACTAATTGAACAGGTTCACATCGTTAATTGTCTGGTAGTCTTATAGTTTGCTAGTATATTCTTGATCGCCAGCACATGATTTAGGCTTACTAGGCGGATTATTAACGTAGCCCTTAATACGTATAGGTAGCTTATTGCTATTTATAAACCTTTTCAAGGTCTTATTCGGTGCTAACTTCATTAAATTGGTAAATGAATATATTGGACTGGGGGATTCAGGAAATTCTAATTAACTTGTCCAAACTTTAGTTAACAGTCTTTATGAACGGTTTTTCTTTATAAATGATACAAACTTATGGTTGTAGATAGGATTCCTTATAACTATTCTTAACGAAAATAGGTTATGAAAGGATCAATTAAAAATCAGTAGAAACTAAATATATTAAACCACCGTTAACTATAAAAGAACAATTTGAAGCGCGTTGGTTTTAGAGATAGAGTATGAATAGAATTATCTTTACCATTAATTTATCAGAATTCCTTAATCTCCCTTTTGTCGTATGTTTTACGGAATGATATTACATCGATTATCAGGCGTTTTTCACTGGTGGTTCCGAGTTTCGAGAGGTATTCGAATAGGCTCTTCGACTCGGTACAAATTACCACTGTGATAGGGGAAATCTTTAGTTATTTGGTGATAGAGTCATGGGTTTTCCATAATATCATACCTACGTTAAAACCTTCTATTGTACCATAAACTTCTGAGGCAAATACGTTTCGTGTAATCCTTTTTAATTTAAAGGAGGTCTAGTAAATCATGTTACCAACGATGCTAAACTGGTTTTCCCGCCTATTTTCGTTAACGAGGGTTATTAAAATGCCGATTTATAAAGAAAAGTCGGTGTTATTTACAAAGAATCTATCCGTGAAGATTATTAACTTAGCCCTCGATAAGTCGATTGGAATATTATTGATCCCGTGGTCTAGGTTTTGCATTTACCACTAGAGCCTTTTATTCAGCCGATCAAAGTCTTTATTTACCGGATCCTGTATTTTTGTCGCGATGGAGAGATCGTAGAACATTTACGGTTGGCATAAAGTGGCAACATAGCTGCCGCAGGCACGTTGCTCTAAGTATCGTTAGGCCTTAGCTATGTTAGTCTTGTCGATTATGGTCAAAATGATTCCCTGGTCCTTTTAAAAAAAAGTTAAGGCTGGTATTAATACTAAGTATACGAATTAACGATTGATTATAGTTAAATTAATTGCCTTCTGTTAACGTCATAACCGGTTGAAAATTCTAGAATTTAAAGTCCTTCATCACCTGTTGTTTTGATACCATAAAGCCAGCCTTTCCAACGAAGAAGGTATTATTAATTTGTTTACTTACCACACCTAAGTCCCTCTATTACGTTATTAGTAAGTACGGGTTGTATATCGAAAACTTTATCATTAACCGTAATTTAAAGTGCGATTAGTAGTTTAAAACCAATTAACGCCTGTTTTAGCTAATATATATAGTGTTTTAGTATACCGTATTACTGTCTCTAAAGGGTAAATAACATGTAATTCCTATAAAAAATTTAGTAGTACAATATTCTGTAAATCCGTTGCTATTTGCATATAAGTTTGAGTTATATTATGGCCATTAAGCGTAAATTTTCCTTTCGTTTTCGCTAATAAACTTATTATCAAATCGACCACTAAGCTTTAGCTAATATTTCAAATCGTTAGCAACTACGTGAGGATTTATTCTTTACCTTTATAGCCGTATCTTTAAACTATTAAACGTGATTTTTCATACAGCCGCACCATGGTCTTGCCTTTGACTTTGTGGATAATCTTCGACTTAAAGATCGTGATTTTTTGGTCTTAAAGGTTAAAATCGGTCTTCGGCACGAATTATATAACCCTTCGAGTCAATAAACCGTTAATCTCGACCCTCTCTCTTTCCTTAAAAGGTCTTCTGAAGGCCTTGATAATCCCTTATACTTGGAGCTTGAATATTAAGTCCTCGTTATCCTTCTCCTTTTTACTTATCCAAGTAGTATTGTAGATATGGCTCGGTATGTATTTCTCCTCTTTAACGTTTTTTTTTCCGGGGGTTTTCCGTGCTGGCGGCGTTTTACCTGTTTATCGATAACGGGTAGAGGAGGTTCTTATCAATTTATTCGCTTAGATTAAGCGTTTTCATTGTCAATGGCTCTAATATAAAGCTTGAACTAAATAATTTAAAAGGATATATGACTGCTAATAATTTTAATAATTACTTTGGAGTTTGCGATACTTATGATTTTATACGGGCCCTTTTATTTGCCCGGTTTCCGCTACATAAGAATTTCACTTTGTAACAGCAAAGTTAATACGTCGATTATTGTAGGTCCGTTTCTGGTATTAAGAGCATCGTTGACCTGGTTGCGTGCCGATTCCCTTCGTAACTTCCTTAAAGTTTTGCCATAAGTTGTAGCACGATTTTAAGTAATTGTAGATGGCTTGGACTCATTCGTTAGGTATGGGTACGTTCTAAAGACTAGTAGCGTTTATATGAAGCCGTTAGGGGCTACAATATCGTTTAGACCTTCTACTGCTATTTATAGGCGTGTCTCCGGGTTTGTAAATCGTTTGATGTTCAACGTAAGGATATTATACGTTCGATAAAATAGAGCGTATACCCTTTTAACTTTTATAATGCGTTAGTGAGCTTTTACAGGTACCTGTTTGTACTAAATACTCATTATTTTAGCATTTTTTAAAAATTTCTCCGCTATAAAGTTGGTGTCGATATCGTAAACGACGAATATAAATGGGCACAGGTACGTGTTAATCTACAGTATCCTTAGTGCTTCTTACGTATCCTTTGTCGAAAGGGATTTGAAAAACTTGGCCCTATAAAAAGAGGTAGCAGAGTTTACAACGTGAAAAATAGGTTTATTGTCTAAGTAAAATACATGAACAAAGATCTCGTAGGTAAACTTTTCATCGTCTTTTAATATAAATTTAAATTTTCGGGGGGGTTGGATATGCGTTTGGCAGTGGTGGTAAAGTTTTTAATTATTTTTATGGTAAAGTATTCTACATCTTGATACCTTACAGATTTCAGGACTTTATACAGATTATTAACGGTTTTGTGGTTAAAGAGTTGATGAAGTTAACGTATCTCCGGCTCCGTTAGGTTTAACATTATTGCCTTAGGGCTTTGAAGATAAAACTATAAATGCCCATATTTAAAGATGAGGAGAAACCTTTGGCCGTTTTTAACCTGTTCGTTTGTGTTAACGTCGATGTTGACGCCGAGAGTCTTCATATCCTCCAAGTAAAGAAGGAAAGGGATAGGAAACTTGAGGATATGGAACGTGATTACTTCTATAATAGTTTGAATTACTATTATCTCTAGTGACGATAGTTATTCGCTTAGTTTAAAGATAATTTTGGTCCTGTTAGTATCGTGTCGATCAATTTTAGTGTTTATAGTAATTTTCCTTTGTAATGCCATGTATTGCTAATAGCCTCCTATTAAGTACCTTATTGCTCCTGTGTCTGGCATACTACTTTAAAACGTATGGTTCGCGTAATAGCCGCGAATATTGAAGGTATATAAGGGGTTAAGGGTTTAATTATGGTATAGGGAAGGGTTTTCACCACCTAAACGGTATAGAAAGACGTGGTTGGATAATTACGAGGCCGCGTTAAAAGCAGTATCTTCATGTCACTTAAACTGTTTAAGAATATTTTCGCCATTAATTAGCTCATTACCTTCGAAGTTTGCGATTTAATCTAAGTAGTCCTGTTCAAAAGTAATAGGGTACTAAATATAGTATATTACCTTTTTTTTATTTCATTCGGAAAAAAGGTATCGAATTAACTTATAGCTAGACTTTCTATAAATAAAATATTTCCTACCACTATTAGGCGATAATGCTTACGGTTAGTAGATTCACATAAATCTTGGCCTTATTGGCGTTAACGCAGTTACTGTTTCTATTTTTAGGTTGATAGGCTAAACCTTAAGTGTTAAAGGCGCTTGTAACCGAATTTATAGTTTATATAGTTAATTACTGCAAGGTTTTATTTATCCACATTAAAAAAGCTTTCGGCTTAAAGGTATATACTAAGCGAGTTTCGTATACGCGTTATTACAGTGTTAAGCGAGAAATGCAACTGGTTAAAAAAGCCTTCGTATGTAGTATTTGGGCGTTGTAAGGCGTATTTAAACTCATTAATATCTGTAACTGCTGCCCATACCTACTTGTAAAGTATGGCTTCGCCAGTGTAGGCTTTCCCTATTACTTGTTGGTACAACATTAACTTGTCAAGCATCTGGTTTAATATATATATTAGTATTTACTTTTTTTGCTATTATCGTGGTCTACTGTATAGTAGCCCAATCTATGTAATATTAGGCGAGGTGGATATCATGTTCGAAGTGGCTATTTATGCTATTGTAGATTTTTAAAAACGTAGCGGCTCGGGTTATAAAGCTTAGATAGTAATTCCTAACGTGCTTTGTAAAGATTCCAGGTAATAATAAGTGAAAATTAGAAGAAGGAACCTTTATTTACTTGCAAATCTTCAAGAAAGGCATTATTTTAGTATTAAGGAGGTTATAAGACTTTTCGTTAAATTTTTCTACGTCGTTAAAAAATTTTGCGAAGTCTGTAAGGAGCTTGTAATTAATGTTGACTATTTTGATAGGTTTTGGGGGCAGGTTGTGATATTTATTCCACTTTTCCTTATTATTTTTTGGTAATTTAAGTTTTGAGGCTTCTGATGCATAATATTAAAGGTAATTGCCAGTTGTTTGGCATGAGGGGTAAAGTACTATGATAGGACCTATTTTTTGTTTTCGCGTGTAGGCAAATTTACTGTGAAAGGAATTTTAAAAGGCTTGGCGATTTTAAGTAAAGTATTTAGGGGAAAAGGGGAACCTAAAGGTTTTAAGAAACTTGACGATTTTACTTAATTAACTGGTGTAGTAAGCTGACATCAATACCTCTAATCGCATTGGCAGCCATTGTTTTATGCGCTCTGTTACCGCTAAAGGCGTACTCCGTATTATTACGTAGAAGTGCTAAATTGCTAAGTAGGTTAACCGGTTTTTTATCGCCAGTGCGTGAAAAGACTTAACTTAGCTAAGGGTAAAGGGGAGGTCCCCTGGATCTTGTGCAAGGGCGTTAAGGTTTTTTGATATCCTTTCCTTTAGGCCGTGGGTTTTAGAGGTATTTTTTAAGATAGGTTAGGTCAAAAATGGTTTATATTCGCTTTATAACGCCTTATACTTAAACATGAACCCCTCTTTCCTTTAACTCTAATTTGAACCTCGACTTAATCCCTTTTTAAATTGCCTTTTTTCATTTCAATGTTCCAGTTATCGAAGAAATTGCGATATTTGTAAAAGACACAGTTAAGGTCATGACTATTATTATACTTAACGATAAAGTATTTAATGAAGTTGGTAAGGTGTTTTTCTATTAAGTTTTTATCGATATCTTACGCTTAAAAGTCTTTATTATTGTGGATATTACTATATATCCTCATAGATAGTATACATAAGCCAAGTAGTAGTACACTGTATTGCAGGGTGCACTCCTGCAGGGTGTACGATAACGTGTCACGCTGTAGGCTGTACTCTTGCAAGACGCAAAGTATATCATGTATGGATCGGTCTGGAATAGCTATTCCAGACCAACGGCAATGTGTGGATCGGTTTAGAAGAAGTATTCCAGAGTGATACGCTTTGGGTAGAGGGCTTATAAGTCCTCACCTGGGGCGTATACCTCTGGATGCTTTTTCTTAACTGATTATCTTATTTTATATTACAATGAACAATTATTCAATTACTTTTCAAAGACTTTATATGTACGTAAATATCATACGCTGAAAACCTTATCGATATTAATCATTAACCGATTCGGTCGACTACAAACAGTTTAGAGAAAAGAGACAGATATACGTTAAATACTTATAACGGGATATTATAGCAGTCTTAACTATTTGTATTTTAACACTTTGTTTTTACAAAAATTATATGCCGACGCGTATAAAAACTGTAAAAACTAAGTGACTTTAAAAAGAATAACTTTAATACGATATTATTAACTCTTATTTGGTGTTTTATTTATTAAATGCCCCGTTATACCATTATTAATCCTTGTTTGGCGTTTTGACATACCCGGGCACTTTTTGGAAAGCGTCTTATCGCGTACCAAGTTACGTAAGCAAAAACCACCAAATTTTGGAACCCTTCGTTAAGATCTATCCGATTTTCGATAATTTACACCGATCGCCTTACTAAAATCGATTATACACGAATATTTTAATCGACCGCCTTAGTAATATCGGTTATACATTAGGTAATTTAATCAATTACCCTGTCAAGTTCCATTACGATATACTAATCCGAACCGACTACTAAATACCGAAGTATATAACGTACCTCTTTATAATAATACCCTTTATTTTCCTTATTCGCCTTATACTTTCCCTATCTTGTTTGCCTTCTCTCATTCACCTTATGTGTTTTAAAGTTGGGTTTTATAACTTTTAAGTTTTTCTAGCCGTTGAGCTAAAGTAACGTTACCAAACGCTAACAAAACTAATTTAAAACTTTTAATTGGTTTGTAGTTACAATTTAATTATCGTTTGAAATTCATTTATATTAGTACGCATTAATAAGCATTATTTCAACCACTTTCATTATTTCATTCACTTTATATTTTCTGTTTATAGGATATATTACTTCAAGCGTTAAAACCTGAATATATACAAAAACTTCTTACAGTTTAGAATTACTAACTTAAACTATTTTATCATACCTAATACATATAAAAACCGCCCTGAAAGACCTATAATTATAGACTGAAGACCAACATCATTAAAGGAAGCTAACGTTAACTTAGACCTTTTAGTCGAAAATATAAAATTGGAAAGTCTATAATATACGAAATTGACCTAGGCCTTTCGAATAACACCATCGATTCGCCAATTAAGTATTTCGACTTATATACGGCAAATATATACATTTTAACCGTTATATTCCGTTACTAGGAAGAAAAAGCCTAAGGACATAACTTTATAAATGATTTTTATAAAAACCTTTCAAACTAGACGTTAGATATATGGCATATAATAAATACTGTTATTATCAAAGCCTTACGGATCTAATTACGAATCAAAGATATTAATACTTTAAAAGGAAGAAATAACCGCCTTACAAAGGCCCTATTTAAAATAATATAACTCGTTGACGTATCAAACTGGAATAATAAAAACTTATACCTAACGGAATTCATAATAAGATACTACTTTACGGAATAAAAGAAACTATTATTGGAACGACGAAGATGAGGTAAAACGACCTAATTTTATATTTATACCCTAAACTAAAAAATGAAAATCCTGAGGGGAAAAAACGACCACAATCTTTATCTATAATACAAATATAATACACCCTTAAGCCGGTATACATTTTGAAATAAAACTGATTACGAAACCATTCCCCAAATACTAGAAATAACCCGATCAGCCACGCTGAAAGCGGCCGAAACACCGGGAATAACCCGATCGAATATAAAAGGATCGGTCAGGACACAAAAAAAACCCGACCCTGAAATTAACGAACGGCATAAAACGCTAATACATACCCTACTAACCGATATTTGTAAATCACAACCCTTACTTTGACCTCCTATTATATCTCTTCTTTACGGATAAGAATGACTCTATAAAGTTAACCAACTTTATTAAGCTATAAAATAGGGATAACGATTATAACAGTAAGCCATACGACGTACTTAATAATAAAATACGCGTTATATTTAACACGTATAAAAAAACTTTATATCAGGTTATTTTAATTTTATGTTATTTTACCTAGTATACTTTTTGAATAAGTTAAAACATGAGATATATTCCACTTTACGTAAGTGGATATATTTGCGAAGTATTAAAACCGTTTTAAATCTCACTTCGATAAAAAAAATTAATTATAAACTTTATGATAATAACTAGACCGGTATAATATAGGAATCTGTAAATAACTAATAGGAAAACACCGATAAAAACTTATCGGAAATCTTTACCACCTTATTAGCAAAGGTTCGAAAGTGTTAGGTAGCTCTTGGACCGAAATATAAAGGCGACAAACTGTTTATTTAAAAAATAACAAAGGCCTGCCGTAAAAACTCAAATTTCGACCTTACACTTTTTAAAACGAAAAAAAAAAAAATCAAAAGCTTTTTAAATAAGCTTTAAAATACCGTATGCAACTTTTATACGCTGATAAATAAGATTTGGATTAGTATTCATAATAAATAAGACTAAAGGGGACGCCTAAATAACTAAATTAAACCTCGCCGAAATAATTTACTATGTTTTAAAGTAGAGATTCAAGATTTACCCTAGGTAAAACAAACGCTTGAATTATAGGTATCAAAGAGGAAACACTGGTAATAAAAGATAAAAACGATCGTTCGGAAATGAAAAAACTATGTCGAAATTATAACAATATTTGCGAAAAGATATATAAAACCCTATAGGTTTACAAAAACGGTTTATCGTATACAGAAAAGTCGGTTGCTAGTTTACAAACCACTTCGTTTACGAGTAAATTCGAATTGAACCATAATTTTAAACCGAGTGTGCTTTTAAGGATCGAATAAAAGCTAATTTTACAGTATACGTAACCGAATACGAAGGCACAAATAACGGATTCAACGTATACCTTTACGAAAATACATCCGGAAAAAACGACTTTAAATGAAACGATATCTACCTATTAACCCACGACGACAGAAACGCCTAAAATATCTTTTCCTACCCATAAAATACCTTCTTTTTATATATTATAAGCTTAAATTATATACACGAAATATTTAACGCTAATATAACGTCGTAATTTAACTTTTTTAATTAATACGGAATTAGGTTTTAGGGTATTATACCTAATATTGGTATAATCGAAATCTCGACGGCAAGAAAACGATAAATCGACGTATTTACGGCGAAATTTCCGAAATTTCGACTTAACCGGATAAGAAAATACTGAAAGGTTTTATTTAGTAAAGACAAAGTAAATTCGTTCGAAACTGTCGTTGTAAATACACGTTTCGAACCGATTAAATTTTATGTATTAAATTTTAAAATGTTATTTCTGCTTTTATTAGTTAATGTAAACAAACTCGGAATTAAGGTCCTGAATACGAGTCATTAGCTCATCCGCGCCTTAAATAGCGAATCCGTACCACTTAAGCTTAAGTTCGGCTATTTTTGGGTTTCTCCAAAAACACGTAGAATTAAATCTATTTAATTAATTTAATTAAAATTACGAACTTTATACTGACGATTCGGATAACTAATTATAAAATACCTTTTACGTTTATTCTACGTTGTAAGTTATACAAATATAAGGAAGAACGTATTCGAAACTATTGAAAAGTTTCATTATAAATACCAACTTCACTTATAAGCCCCTCTTCGGTTTAAATTTCACCTTTAAAATGATATAAACTTTAATTATAAATTAATTATTGATATTGTATATTTAAATAGCTAACCGGTCCTTTACATTGTCGATACGGTTACATTATTCCAAACCGTTAAGTTTACACGAAGCTTTTATTATAAATTATTAGGATGTTTTAGTTAACTATTGATTAAACGTTTATTTCGGGCCTTTAAACTGAATTATATACAACGCCAGTAAAATTTTTACTTTTAACGAATAACGTAAAAAAGTTCGAATAACCGATAACAATTATAAGAAAATCCTAATAAAAGCCTTATAGGGTATTAGAAAATATATACGATATTATAAACCATTAAAAAAGCGTATATAGTGTTATTAAGAAAAATTAAGGGAATTAGTTTTAAAGGATTTATCCTTTAAATAGTGGTTGACGTCGTTAACAACATTGTTAACCTAACTGAACTTATTCTTACATTCTTTATCTTTGGTATTTACCCGAAAATCCATATAAACTTTACCTCATTACTATTCACAATATAAAGAGCTAATGTTATAATTAAGGTTATGGCGGCTTTATGCTCGTTACTAGTAGAAAATAATGTATTTCAAACGTTAGTTATGAGGAATAACCAATATAAAACAAACGTGTTAAATTTATTATCGTGATTTACGGTTTTAGTTTCTAAAACGAAGAATGGATAAATTAAACCTTGAAGAATAAACGGATTCAAAGGTTATAATATATTCGTTGACTTATGAAACCGAACGAGTTCGTTTCATTAAATAATGATACGAAAATACAAGAGAAAAGTAGAAAGAAACGGTTCAAAACCGTAGGACAAGTAAAATGGCCTATAAAACATTACATAAAACGACGAATTTAAATCGAACCTAAGTTTAATCTTACCTTTAAAACGCGAATCTCACTCGACTACAACAAATAAAATTAGTCTATTTGTATTAACCCTATTCAAACCTTAATGCTAAGGACGTCCTTTTGGTTTAAAAACTAAGAAACGCTTTGAAAACTTTATTACAAACTCTTTTATTATGTAAAAGGCAATAGCAAACCGCGAACTTAGCCTAAAACTCTGTTGTAAAATTATTATTATTATCCTAGGTGCTTTATCTGTATAATTCACCTAAACGGAAATCTCCGCCTTTATCAACTAAGGCGTATTTTACTTTAAACGTTTTCATCTAACAGTTTATAACGTTTATAGAATCCTTTTAACTCGCTTCGTTTACGAAGTTAAAGATAAAGTCGAAAACTTCTACGAAAAAACCCGCCTAGTTGAAAAGGAATATAATGACGAAGGTAAAAAGAATATTATAATTTAGTTACTTATTTATACAATGAGTTAGTTATCGTTTAATTTTTACGTTCGTTACTTTTTTAAACGATTTATATAAACTATATATTAAATTTCGAAATATAACGTAGGTCTACACTCAATTCGAAGAATAGTTAAAATGACGGATTTACGTCGATATACTTAGAGATCTTAGGTAATACTACTTACTTAACACGATTTTACGTATTATAAAACCACTTAACAGATTAACTGAAACGGGTATTTATTAATGTAATACCTATTACAACCATTATAAAAAACGATTCGAAATAACTAATTTTATCTTCAATCCGTACCTATTAGTATTAATGGCCCGTTCGAAAAGCTTTATACTAACGGATATACAAACGGACGACAACATAACGTTATATAACTTCTTGTTTTCCGTATTTAAAAAGAAGAGACTTTTAAAAGCCGGTTTGAAAGTTAAAACTAAAACATTTTTAATAAAAGATAATGTAATCGATTTTAATAATATTACGATTACTTTTCGAAACGGTACTTTAAACCTTACTTAAAAAAGGCAGTTAGACAAATTTACTCTTGTCACTTTAAAGAGCGTAAAATAAGTCGATCATTATAAATATTAACATATACGCGGCTTTTATGTTATTTTTGTAATATAATTAAACTTAATATTTGACCTTTCAGTCGCTGCATAATACTTAACCGACCCGACGGACGATACGTATAAAACGTTTAATAAAAGCTTTTCGTAACAAATACATAATCCGAAACGCGGTTTATAATTCGTATCGCTAAATATAAGTATAATAAAGTTATTTTTTTACTAATAGTTTTTTTGTTAATAATAGCAATTATAATTTACAAATCGACTTCGTTTTAGTTCTCGGTAACGAAACACCGGCCCGAACCGATTTTAAACTTTGAGGAAATATTATTTATTAAAGATTAATAAAATGTAATAAGGTTATGCGAAACGTCCTAACTTCCAAGACTTATAATATAATTAAAGGCTTCGATTCTAGTATTATTATAGTAATAACAGTATGGATAATTATTTTAACCTTAATTTACGTTTTATCGTATATATTAACTCCTTATCGCTTTACGAATACCTGATTAAATTGGGTATTACGAACAAAAACCGTATAATAATCGATATTATAACTTTACGCCAATTATATAAATACTGTAAAATCGAGAAAATAAGGTGAATTAACGTAAAATCCAACCTAATAGATACAATAACTAAGACTATACCGAACGAAGCCCTAAACATACTTATATCAATAAGTATATTATTTATTAAGGTTATTAAAACGGGTTTACAGCCTTAATAAATTACCTAACCACTTTTTCGTTAATTTCAATCGGCTCGTTTAATATTCTTTTTATTGATTTACGTTTTACCTTTATTTAAACGGTTTATTCGTACCGATCGCCGATTTTACCTTTGTTAAATACGATTATTCGTACCGATTTCTGATTTTGTTTTATTTTTTATTTAATTTCAAAATATCGCGCTAATCTTAGTATGTTACCTTTTTTATTTTATATTTTATGTTACGTTTATTACTTTGAACGATTTTTTTGTACAAAGATAAAAAATTACTATATAAAGTATTATATTATAACCGGGTATGCCAGCCCAGCTCGGGGTTATTTATTGATTATTCAAGGAAAAGAGCAACGTTGTCACGTCTTTATCGTTCTCTCCATCGTCCTTCCTTTTTATATTAACATTACCATTATCACCGTTAATGATATTATTAACGTTAACTAAAATATGGTTTTATACCTTATTAATTATACTTTCAGGTAAAGGTATAAAGGAGGAATTACTTTTTTTACAACGACGTACCATAATATCATCGAACTCATTTATGTAATCTATATATAAACCTCGTTTCCAAACGGCAACAGTGGCTACCATCTTCCTAATCCGCTGGTTAACGCCTATTTACTAATTAATATAGGCTTATTTTAATTATTTACGACGATTTGTTTTTAAATCGCCCCGAACGGTAAATTTTCATTAAAGGAATTTTTTTAAAATTCGGTCAAAATTTATTAAAAAGCCAGCGAACGCGTAATATAGCCTCAGCCTACAACCTTTAAACTACCAAAAGGGGGGCGTACCAATTACAAACTCGTTTATAGCGATAACAACGAATTAAACAACCCCCTTTTACGTAGTAATCACTAATAAACTTACTTGCGTCCGCGAATGCGATATATAATATATAAGGTATATTTATTAACAGCCTAAAGCTACGGATCCAGGTATGTAGTTTTAACGTTTAATGCGTTCAAAAAGCCTTATAACGTACTTTAACGATATAAAGTTCGAAACAGCGGAGGAAATTCGCCTCGTATTCTTTATTTACAGAAGAAAAAAAGGTTAAAAACTTATAAACGAAGGGATTAGAATATATATACTTTAACGTAACTATGTTAAGTTACGTTTACAATATAAAAGGGCCCCTCCTGGTAATAAGGTTTTTACCCGTAGGAAAAAGGTAAGGTTTATAACTTTAAAATCCTTTCGTTCCTTTTCTAAACTAGGGAAAGGAAAGGAAAAAGAGGGGGAGGAGGAAGTTGAGGCGGCGGCGGCAGAAAGGGGCGAAGCGGAGGTAACGGCTAGGCTAGGCGGCGTGACGGCGGCGGGATTAGGCGGCGTGGCGGAGGCAGCGGCAGGGCTTAGCGGCGTGGTGGCGAGCGGCGTAGCAAGGGTTGGTGGCGTAGCGGTAATGGAAAAAATGTCGCCCGATGAGGGCGGGTTACTACTATTAGTAATGGTGGTAAAGGCAATAGTAACTATAATAGCGGTAACGGCGGCGGCAGCTATGTGTCGCCGCTTACGCGTTAAACGGCGTTTCATAATTCGGGTTTTACGCGTTATTTAAACAAAGGAAAAGTTAGTCGTAGATATTGATTGAATAACCTACTTATTTAAACGGTTTATTTTGGTTAAAGGAAAAAAAAGGAAAATAGGGATATGGTTTGGATTAATTAAAAAAAATTAAATTTAAATTAAAATAGGGACTTGTATTTATATAAATTACGCGTTTTTAAAAGAAATAGAAAAAAAGGTTTTTCTAAATTCATAAAGATATATCCTTTTATACCAACCTGATACGTAATTACGTAAATGCCCTTACGTAATTACCTTTACATAATTAACCCTTATAACACTAGCATAAATACCTTTATTAATTACAAAAAGATGTTATTACCAATTATATCGCCCCTATTTACCTATATTAACCAGGCTCGAATTGCAAATACCACCTTAGTTAAACTTTATTAATTTTAACTGAATTTAAAATATTACCTCGGCTAAACGTTTCTAATCCTAGCCAAACTTATTAATTAAGACTTTTTGTAATTAATACGGCAATAATAATATTATTACTAAAACTACTAATTTAAACCTTTTGCGATTAATACGGTAATAATACTATTATTGCGAAAACTGCTGATTTAAACCTATTATAATTAATATTATAAGTAACATTATTACTACTAAGCTATATATACGAAGTATATAAGGAAGAAAAAAAGATTTCCTATATAGATATTACTACATATCCTTATAAATAGTATATATAAGCCAACTAGTAGTGTACTATATTATAGGGTGCACTTCTACAAGGTGCACGATAACGTATCACGCTATATGCTACACTCTTGCAAGACGTAAAGTGCATTATGCATAGATCGGTCTGGAATGGCTATTCCAGACCGACAGCAATGCGTGGATCGGTCTAGAAGAAGTATTACAGAGTAATACGCTCTGGGTGGAGGGCTTATAAGCTCTCACCTGTAGCGTACACCTCTGGATGCTTCTTCTTGACTGATTATCTTACTTTATACTACAATTACCAATCATCTTAATTACTCTTCAAAGACCTTATGTTCACGTGAATATTATAGGCTTGAGACCTTACCGACAATTATAGTATTTGGTAAAGGTAATTCCGTAGGCTTTAATTGTTTTTTTCTTGATAAGGTCAGTAATAACTTTAAAGTGATTGTTAGCGGTAGATATCTTAAGGGTTTGGCTTATGTAGGACTCAGTGGGCGTGTAGGGCGAGTAACTTGGTATTTTAGCAAGAAGTTGTGTAGGAATTTAGCAACTTGGCATTAGGTCGCACAACGTAGCTTTTTTGGTACAACTTGGCGGTTTTAAGTGTTTTTTCTTAAAGTAGCGAACTTAACGATTAAATTGGCGTAGGGAAAGTGAAAAAAATAAAGTAGAAGTAAAGGTTTAATATTAAGAGTGAGGTCGCAAGTTGTTTATTGCGGTTATTTAGACGTAAAACGTAGTCGTTTTTGTAATAGTAACACCCGTAATAGTACTAACTTAGCCGTTTGCTAACTTGCTGAACTTTAAAACTTTTGATAGTCAATCTTATCATTTTTCTTTCAAAAGGATCCATAAAGATTTCTTGGTGTTTTTAGTAGCGATACCGTTGTTTACTTTCAAGTAACCTTTGTGGACTGGCGCATCCTAAAAATATTCTTTATTTTCCTGCCGTTGTGGACTAGCGTAGTACTAATAGAGGCCTTTCGTAAGAATCTTTCCTTTACCCTAGCCGCCGTTGTAGCCGTAAAATGTAACTGGAAAGTAGCCTTTTCTTCTACTTAGCTAATCTGTACTTAATCTAATAAGCACTGATTAGTGTTGGTAGGGCTTTAGACGTTGTAACGTTATCGATTCGATTAGGTGAAGTAATAGTAGTATTACGTGATCAGATGGTAGATGTATTGTTCTAGGTTCGGCAAACCGCTAGCCGGTCTGCACACTAATTTGTATGGCCAATTGCTTGGCCCGTGCCCTAGTCTGAATCGGGCACATACTGTACTTGACTTTACAGTCAATAAATACAGTCAACCCACAAAAACAACACACTCAACTTGCAGTCAGTACAGTCAACTTACTTGACAGTCCAGTTGACTGGCTGCATTGCAATTCCTACTGTTCCAATAAGTTTCTTGCAAAAAGGCGAAAATACCCGGATTTTACCTACATCTTTATAACCCAAACAACCACCTCATGTGACCCTATAAGCTTCATACGAGCACTAAAACAAGGTTAACACCGTATATATATACATACATATGCATATCCATCCAATCACGACGGATACACAGCCCCCAGACTTCGAACTCCGCACCAACCAAACAAACCCTTTCCCCAAAATCTTGGCTCCGCCCCCTCCCCCCTTCTCCTCATACCAACCCCCCGATCGAATGTCTTCACCCGCCTCGCCACAAAACCCGCATCAGTCGAGGTGGGTGCTCGGCCGCACTGCCCCAAGGCCGCCGCCCCGTCCTTCGGCGACCGTGGGGGACTCGTGCCCAGTAAGTAGGTGCGGATACGGCCTCAGACATCGATCGCCATCCCGCCCATGCGCATGCATGCACACGCTGCTGCCCACCAAATCGATCTGGGAGTGGCCATCAAGATCAAGATATGCTTTTAGATTTTCTCCCATGACTTTTGCATCATGTTCTAGTTGCAAGAAGCACTTGCTGGTGATGATGTGGATCATCGCTATCTAGCTACGACTATCTAACGTGGGTGTAGGGACCATTGCATCTACTGTATATCGGAGACAAATGCATGTGTAGCCCCTCCTAGATGGAGGGACAAAAAAAAAAAAAAAAAAAAAAAAAGAGGCTGCCTCCATCAATCATGCGATCGCAGCGCCTTTTCGCCTGCCATTGTGCTGAATTCCTATCCCCACTTTTGTCCTTCCCGACCCAGCTGGTATTGCCATGAAAAAACGAACAGCCCATCCACTCGCCCCTCCCGAGTGGTGGCCCCGGCCAATATCGTACCTGTTGGACTCCTTCGCGCGTCTCCGTCGTCTTTTAGTTGATGTCTTGCAGTCATGTAGCCGTCAGTCGCAAGATCCATGCGTTCATGCCGCATGTGGTACGTCGCTGCCTGAGCTGATGCGTCCTGCCATAATTCCAGCTTCCCAATCGACCCGAGATGGGATCCGTGTTCTGGTCGGCCTGGGCCCCGTTGGGATCCAAGGGAATAATGAGTGTACGTAGTGTCTTCCCAAATTCGCGAGGAGCCACCACGATCTGGGAGGGGGAGGGGGGGCGGCGCGTGAGTAAGACATCCGTAGTTGGCAGAGCCTCAGCTTCAGCCTCAGCTGTCTACAAGTCACCATATTTGATGGCCGAGCTGTTCCCAACTTTGCATCCCCTGGCACCGTAGTGCTCGGTCGGCTCCCAAGATCCGAACCAGCCGCCTGCCACCGTTCGGTCGAGGTACTGCACCACTCTAAAGCGCATAATTAGACTGGAGAACGTTCCGATCGTTAGGAGGAAGTTGGTTGATAAATTGATCAAACTGAGGTATCATATGCTTGTAGACGTCGATAATCTGTACAAGTAGCGGGTTAACATCGTACCACAGGCGTGTGGATATGTGAGAACTTGCCTTCTGGAAGAGTGCCTTCAAGTCACGGTTGATATCACTGGGCAGTCTCGTGTCGTATTGCGCAATGCAATGAAAGTACGGCACCATGCACTTCTCCATAGCGGCGGGGTTCTGGCCTACGATCATGGTGAAGCCCTTCAACGCACTCGCTTTCTCGTCTGTGGAGTCCAGCTCAGCCATGCCGGTCAGAAACTCGTCTGCAAAAGTCGCCAGTCGAGGCGCTAGCAGCTCGGGGTTCTGGAGACCAAGGCGACCCAACGCGATGGCAGCGTTCTCCACCACACTCATCGGTACCTGTGGGTTGACCATGATCTGCACGAAGCGCTCCATCAGATCGTTCACGTAGGGCGCCATACTCTTGCCGTGCTGGGTGGCTATCTCCCCTGCGCTCCAGCAGGCGTTGTTAACGACGCTAAAGCAGCCATCGATGTCCTCGTCCACGACATTGTCGAAGTCGAGTTGTCGGAGCAGAATAGGGAATATCGTAGAAAGGTGGTTCTGAAGCTGGGGGAACACGTACTTGGCGCAGTCGCCAAGGAGAGCGTAGGCTGATTGGCGAACCTCGTCCGTGGGGTCTTCCATGCAGAGGTTCAGCAGCTCGAAGAAGGCCGGGTCTGCGTCCTCCACCAGAGCTTGGGCCTTCTCATCCTCAAGACACTGGACGATGGCGCTGAGGAGGTCGATGCTGGTGACGAGGAAGTCCTTGTCGGGCTGTTCAAAGTTATGGTTGGTTTTTGACGTGAGACTCTGCTCGAGGTTCACGTGGATAATGGTGACGCAACGACGGAAGATGGGCTGAGCATAAGGCGCGAAAGCATCTCGCATCGCCATGGCGACGTAGGATAGACACTCGAGGAGCGGAAAGACTTCGCGCGAATCGTCTGCCACTCTCTGCCAGCGGTCGATCAGCGCCGGCATCAGCAGACCAGAGTGCTCGGGCAACGCCAAGACAGGCCCGACATTCTCTGCAAGTGTTTGCACACAATCGTACAGGATGTACATATTCCTGTCCTTGTACTTGGCGAAGCACTTGATGTATTGTTGAAGAATGGGTCCCGTGTACGGCTCGAGTACCTTGCCAGCCTTTTCCTCGAGGTTGGCCATCGCGGAGGCGCCAGCCTCCTGTACCTTCTTGTTCCTGTCCAGCATCTTGTGTAGAATGCCGTCCATCATGGGAACAAAATAGGCCGAAATTTCTGCCTGGTCCTTCAGATTGGCGGCCCACGAGGAATAACGGCCGAGGGTCCAGCACGTGATCTGTCGAACGACAGGCTCGGGATCGCTCAACAACGAAATCAGGTACGTGACGAGCTCTGGCAGATGGGGCGTCACCACCGATACGCAGCCCTCGGCGACAGCACCCAGGGCGAGGACTGCGGCCTCGCGGCGCGGCCACTCCTCGTGCTTCAGGTTTGTGGTCAGATACGGGAGGATGCATTCGAAGACGGGATCCTTGAAATCGCGGGCGAAAACATCGAGAGCAGCGGCCGAGCATTTCCGCAACGTCCATTTCTCGTCGGGGTTGTCGTCTCCATCTTCGTCGTCGCTTTCGTCAATCTCGCCCTCCTCCAGGCGGTCGTCCATGCTGGCAAGCTTCTGGTACGCGTTGCCATTTTCCGAGGGGTCCGCCGAGTGGTTCGCGGCCAGCTTGCGAGCCGACTTGGACGCTGCAAACTGGGGCTTGATGTCCTCGGCACGATCATCCTGTTCCTCGTCGTCAGAGGCGCCACCCAGCAGCGCGATGTCCTCGCCGCTGTAGATCATGGACTCGAGCAGGACGGGCATGATCTTCTCGATGTGCGGCCCCACAGCGCGCCACAGATTGTCGTGCTCGCCGACGGCCAACCAGAACTCCGCGGCCTCACATGCCAGCTCATCGTCTTCGCTCTTCTGCTGGGTTATAATGTAGTCCACCAGGCCTGCGATGTGGGGGGTCAGCTTGTCGGGGCGGGTGTCGACCAGCTGAACGAAGCATCGGCAGACTTGACGGCGCACATCGTCGTCGGTATCGTTGGCCAGGATGAAGAGGTGCTGGAGAAGGTCATCAATGCAGTTGAGCATGGCTTGGGTTTTGCGCGGCGCAAAGACGTTGATGGCCGTGAGGGCCTGGGCGCGGACCTTGGGCAGGGGGCTCTTTGTGGCCTGGATGAACTTGGGCAGCAGATAGTTCAGAGGCCGTTGACCGTTCTGCTCGCGCTGTAATATCTTGAAGTTGTCCTCGCAGATCTTGGTCATGGCGGCCATGGCGCCCTCCTGGCCTTCGGGGGACGTCTGGCCAGTCTCGTTTCCGATCATTTTGATGAGCTCGGGCAGGAATTCTGGCCAAGCGTAGATTCCCAAGCGGCTGATGAGCTCTGTCGCAATATTGCCAGCATAGTTTCTGACCTGGAGTTTCTTGTCTTGGATTCCGAGCGGAACAGCCAGTTTGATGAAGTTGAGGGAATCGTCCGGGATTTGCTTGAAGTGGAACTTGACGTTATTCTTGAGCATGATGGCGGCGGCGGACCGTACAAGGGCATAGTCTTGTTCGGAGAAGGCAAGGCCTTGCGGAGGGCTCGGGCTCGAGAAGAGGTAGGCGAGGTAGTTGTTGAAGTCTGGGGCAGATCTGGCTTGCGACAGCATCTGGAGACAAGGTCAATGTCTTGTGGAGTGGGCAATGGGAGGAGCCAACTGACCAACTCGGCCTTCTTCTGGGCAGTCTTGTCAAAGCCGCTGAGGGAGTCCTTGAGGAAGACTGCCAGCGTCTGGAGAGACTCTTGGGAGGGTTGCCACGCCATAGTGGAGGTAGGCCGGAAGTGTGCAGCCAGGTGGGGGAGGGGGGCGGGGGGTCCTGAAGTGCCTGAAGTGCCTGAAGTGCAGCAGGGCACACCACCACAGCAGCCAGAAGGATGTGATATCGGTAGAGTTTCAGTGCTGAGTGCGAGAGTGTTTGGTTTGGGCTGGACAACAGCTCATTGAGGTTGGGGGTGTGGGTGTGGCGGAGGAGAAAAGAAGCAGAGAAAGGGCATGCTGGGTGTGCTGGTCGTGCTGGTGAAGGACTCCATAGTGGAGGGGGATCGGAAGCAGCCACTGGGCTTGGCAGGTGGTGGGATTTACAGGGGGTTCAGGGCTACAGTGCAGGCGGGTGCAGCCTGCACTGGCTTGGACACTGCTTCTGTAGGCCCTGATTGAGGCTTGTATCTGGGGAAAGGCAGGGTTGCATTCCAAACTTGGGTGGGAAGAGATTGTCATGGTGTGCACCTTCACAACGCTTGCGGTGAAAGCTGCCAGGTGACATGCTGCACACAGAATAGTCAGAACTCAAAACTAGACCTCTTTTCCAAGTATATCTACTGTGTACTATTCTTATCCAAACATAAGAGTTGTAGCAAACACACTGTCAAGCCGGCAGAGAAAAAGCACAATTGCCAGCCTTGTCTCAAATTCTAATGACCTTTCCAAATCGTGACCGTTGGCTTTGCTGGGCTTCATCCAGTGCATGGACATCAAGTGAGGTTGGGCTGTTCCTTTCCCAATACAGGCGTGGGTGCAAGTCGAATTCCGGATTCCAGGTCCTCCAGCACACCTATATCTGCATATATCTGCATGTATCTGACGTAGGAGTCAACCAACGGCCATGCACAGTGACGCCGTGAGCTTCCCAAAAAAGCAACTGGGTAGGTGCCGCCCACTGCTTCCAGCCCTCTTCCTCAACGTTGGGTGCTTGCTTGACATTGCCGTTGTACTCACCGGATGTGTCATGTCGTGGCCCGAGAGCACAAGACCCAGCAGTACAACTTTTGGCGTGCGACCAGGAGATCGTGAGAAGGAGGGGGAGTCAATATACTGTCTCCAAAGCCACGTTCGCAGCCGGCAGCGCAACCCACATTCGGGGCTCATGAATGGGTCTTGGTCCGCGGCTGCCAGCAGCTCGGATCCAACCGAGGGCTCCACTTCAACGCAGGTCATCTAATCCCGCGCGCAATTCAGCAGAAAACAAATGGCACAGGGCTGGATCAAGGGCTTTCTACTGTGGACAGTAGTTTGTAATCCTCGTGCCTTGTGGGCGAGCCTTCTGGATGGCCGGTCCATCGTGGCGGCTATGGGGTCCAAGCAAACGTTTGTTGAAGGCCGTTTGACCTGAGGGACCTTCGTACGCCTTCGATGCCACCAATATGGGGAAGGCCCACACCGTAGTCGGGCAACGACATACTGTAGAGCTGAAGATGTTGAGGCATGGAATACCAGAATGGGACGTTCTGATTTTGGCGCCACGTAACGGCATCTGCCAACCGTGCAAGAGTACCGCATCCCATACTATATGGACCTGCTTGGGGCACAAGCACCTTCCGCAGCACCCTCGAGGTCCGGCACCAGTTTTTCCTGGTGTGTGCCTCATTCTGCCAGCCTAACCAGAGCTCGACTTCAAACACTCTCTTGCATGATTCTCAGGATCCATTGGGCGGTCGGTGTGACGCGGCCTCCTATACTGACCTCCTGGTGCGCAGTATTGACACGGCAGGTGTCTGCCGCCACCAGCGCTGGCTGCGCTTGCCGAGCGAGGTGCCACAGCCCTTTATTGCCTCGCATCTTCTCAGACAGTAGCGAAGGTCTCTTATGCAACAAGGTCCTGCGTCGTTTCGTCGTTTCGTCGTTTCGTGGCATTCGCCTCGGAAGCTCACAGCCCAGGCAAGTTGCCAAGACTTCTCTTAGTCACCCACATGGGCAACCATCCCTCTCATCATGAGCTGTTGATGGCCAAGTCTGCCACGCCGCTGGTGATGCCAAACGACGACTGCAGCTTCTCCGCCATAACCTCGACCACCTTCCGGAAAGCGTCCATCTCGTCCTCCACGGACCCGCCAAGCCCGCCACCCGACAGACCCAGCGAGCTGCCCACATATGTGGGCAGGCCTGTCTTCTTGGCAAAGAGACGCGCGAGGCGCATTGCGAGATCCAGCGAAGACTCGACGCTGAATAGTGGCGTGGCGAGCGGCTGGCTGGGGTTGAATTTCTAACAACAGCACGGATGAGCCAACAGAAGATACTGGATACAGCAGGATCGGGAACAACTCACGTCAGGCAGCGCATAGACGAAGGAGCCCATGGACGGCGGGCTTCCGATGTCGTCTGCCGCGGCAGTGGTCAGGAAGATCATGACGGACTTTGCTCGAATGGTCAGGTGCACGTAAACACGTGTGTCGGGGGAGCGAGGGAGCGGGAAGGAGAATTGGAACGTCTCCGTTTGAGTTTCCATGTCGGCTGTCTGATGGCGGCATATGTGAAATTTCTTTGAGTGTGGTGTTTGGTGTTGTTCTGGCTGTTTCTGGTGTTGGGCAAGAGGCTCAGGGGAACCCAGTGGATGATGTACGGGCCCAGGCCTGCTGTGGGCCGCCCAGGCCTGTTGTTGGGCCAGGCCTGTTGTGGGCCCAGGCCTGCTGTGGACCCTGGACCCGCCTTTTCTCGGTACATCCGTTGACGTCCAGGGTTCTTCCAGGGCTCTTCCAGGGTTCTTCCAGGGTTCTTCCAGTGTTCTTCCAGGGTTCTTCCAGGGTTTCTTACAGGGGTCGGACAACTGACAGATTCTGAGCATATCTCAGCATCCCGATGCTGGACAACTTCAAGTCTCAACTTCTTTGCTTACTGGCACTGGCTTTCTTCCCAGAGCTCCTATCTGCCTTGAGACTACTGCAAGACCAAGGATACATACGAGAAACTCTTGACCAGATTGAACGGCTTGAATGGGGATGAGTTGAACAGCCCTGGCAATCGGGAGTATTCATCACCTCCAGCTAAGCTCCAGCTTACGGTAACTTCATCTGCACTTCTTCACCTGCCTCATTTTCACCACAAATAAACTAATCCGTGACATAGACCATTATATCATCCAGGGGAAGCTTACTCATGACCTTGGGTGACCAGCATTCAGTCAACAGGCATCTGTTCTCCTGTCACCTACACTATACCACTTGGGTCTTCAGGTAGCTGCTATTGGACCAACATCTAAACCCAAAAGCATGATACCATCATACCGTCCAATGACTCCAAGAAATATCAAAAGATCACTGGTTCAACGCTGACTTCTATTTAAGTTTACTTTGGACAACAGCACACCCACTTCACTTTAGCCTTGGAGCTCAACAGAGACGGACACATTCACTGAAACTGGACCAATCCCAACCACTGGATCTCACTTAAGGACCATCTGCTCCTTGGTCAACTAATACCAGCAACTAACTGCTAGACCTCCACATTAGTACCAGTCATCTGAGTACTGTCTGTGTCTAACAGACTGCAGTCTTTACTGAAACATTTTTGAGTCCATCAGGCATTCGTCCCAACCTTTGACACCTCCTTCATCGGATCATCTGGTGCTACTTGTCACAAGAATCATCCAACAGCTTTTTGTGACCTGCTTTAAACATTGCAAACCGTCTCTACTGGTCACCATTTTCGAGATCTCCATTTCATTGTGATTTGCTGCTGGTCCAGACACCTTTCTGGTCAGCCAAGCTCTCCACAACACCTGTCTATTCACCAACAGGCCGCCCTCATACTCCAACCCACAAGGCAACTTTCTCCTTGTCATTGCAGATTATCGTTGAAGATTTTTGGTAAGATATAGTGTGGCACCTCTTTATTATAGCATCTTATCGTCAACAACAAATATTTCTCACTTCACTATCGTCTATACTAGCAACTGATTGCCCTTCTTTCATTCTCCACTAGAGGCCAATAAAGGGTCTCAATTCCACCCTATCATGGTTATTGTATCATTCTAGGGTCGTCTCATACACAAGTATTCTATTATCTGAGAACTCCGTTGAAGATTATAAAGGTATTCTCCAATTCACATTGGAATTACCGTCAACTCCTAATCTCATCTGGAATACATCTCTATAGACGCTCACCAGCTTGCACCCAAAGCACCATTACCAACTCCTACTTCAGTTGGAATACCCAGTCCCTTTGACCCATGAGCTGTACTACTGTACTCCTTCCAACGTCCATTCTCTAATCCTCTCCTTAACATCATCAGCTCCCACTTGGGAGCAAGGGCAAGTGTTTATTCTATTGATTCTTCTCTATACTTAGAAAGAGATAAATTGTAGTCCACATCCATTTAAGTATTGTTCTGATTTATATATGCCTCTTTAAGCACCAATCTAACCTGGTCGAGAAGCCTTCCATAATTGTCTAGGAAAATTGTTAATAACATTTTGCATGGAACAAGTTGCCCTCGACAACATCTCACATAAAATAAAATTTCCTGACAACAACATACAAAATAACTTGCCCTCAAAAACAGTGTACAAAATTTATCCACAACATATAAAACAAATTCCATTTAACGACAACACACAAAACAACTTGCCCTTAACAACAGCACACAAAACAAAATTCCCTCGACAACACTACACAAAAGAATTTGCCCTTAACAACAGCACACAAATCAAAATTCTCTCGACAACACTACACAAAAGAATTTGCCCTCGACAACAACCCAAAAATCAAATTTCCCTTACCAGTCGACACATGTCTCCCCTGCAATAAATACTAGATCCTTCTGGAACAAAAGACTTCCTACCTTCCTTCTCCTTCCATCTCCGGGCATCCTCTACACCAGTAACCAGTTCCTCAACCAGTCATCATATTCTGCCTGCCACCCCTTTCATTGCATTGAAGCCATTCAGAGGATACGACACGTTTCTCCTCATCAAGGCCCCAAGGTGTGTTCTACCCCACCGAATCATCATCACGCTTCCTTCCCGGATTCCTCTATGTAAGCACCACCTTTACCAAGGCCCTACAGTGTGTTCTGCCCTTCCAAATCGTCACGCTTCCTTCCCGGTTTCTTCTATGTAAGCACCACCTTTGTCAAGGCCCTAAGGTGTATTCTGCCCCTCCAAATCATCACGCTTCCTTCCCCGTTTTCTCCTGTCAAAGGCCACCCTCACTAAGACTCCAAGGTGTGTTTTGCCCCACCAAAAATCATCACGCTTCCTTCCCGGTTTGTTCTATGTGAGCACCACTTTTGTCAATGCCCTAAGGTGTGTTCTGCCTACCATATCACCCCACTTCCGTCCCAACTTCCTCACATTGAACTTCGCCTCATCAAACTCTCCTCCCCCACCCCTCAAACAAAGGTGTGTTCTGCCTACCACACCATCCCCCTCCCGTCCCAACTCTCCCCATTAAACATTACCTTCATGATTCCCTCAAGGTGTATCCTGTCTTACTACATCATCCCCCTTTCATTCCCACTACTTTCCATTGGACATGACCATCATCAGCAGATTTGATCTGTCAATCTCCCATCAGAGCTGGCCCATCAAGGTACAGTTCTGCCTTTGGAATGATCACTCTGATTATCCCTCTGCCATGGGACGAAATAATCTTTGTCCAAAACTCTTCCTTCAGCCCGCTCATCCACTTCTTACCACCAAGACACAACCCCCCTCCCCCCATAAAGCCTTTGGCTTCCCATTGCCTTACTGGTCACACTCTCTCCAGCAAGCCTTTCCCTCCAAAAGAAATCATATTCTCTCCAAGAATTGTTGCTGCCTGAGCTCATACTGACTGATTATTTGAATTGCAGGCATCTTCCACAGTTCATGACGAGTCTGACGTGCCCACCAGCAAACTTTTCCAGCAACAAACCTTCACATCTTCTTTCAACACAACCGACAACAAGCTCAACCCTCACCCATCAACACCATGAGTCACCCAAATGAAGAGATGGTGAATGGCGTGGTGCCCAAGGGCGTGATTCAGGGTGACTGGGAGGGAGCTACCCAGTCTACTGAGGATCCCGAGGAGGCCAGAGTCATCTTTGTTGCCATGGATTCCTTCCTGTAAGTATATCGTCTCTTGATCGTCCGTCGTATATCGTCCCTTGATCGTCTGTTGTATATCGTCACTTGATTGTCCATCTTCCACCCCCCAGCTGCTTCCACATTCTCCCCAGCCCTTGTTTACACTACCATCATCCCCCCCCCATACATATGCATTTAGACTGCAGTCTTACTTGATCTTCTGGGTTTCTCAGGTCCCTACACCTTTTGCACACAGTTGTTGCTCCCGCCTGTTTTGGTGGTCTTTGCTCCCGCCTTGTTTGATGGCCTATGCTCCCGCCTCATTTGTCAAACGTCCCCTCTCACCTTGCCTAAACAACACAATCTTTGCTCTTGGGAGTGGAATACCGAGTTACACAACTGTTCTATATAACCCTTCACTTACCATACTTCTAACATGCTTTGGTTTCATTACCCCTTTCCGCTGCACTCGCTTCTGCTTTTTATGTACTCCATCCGGTGTATGGTATACTCAAGCGATGGATGTGAAACATTTGCTTACGATCGTGGCACAGGCAATACCCGAGATTCGCCCACTTCAACATCACCCACCTGCGTCGCCAGAACTTCTACGCCCTGCCCGAGGCTGACTGGAAGAGGCTTGCCGCTCCGCCCTTCAACTACCTCGAGACGCTGGACAAGGTCGACGCCGCCATCGAAAGCAACGCCCAGCTGGGCCGCAAGATCGTCAAGCACGGCCTGGACACGTTCAGGTACTTCGCGCACACTGCGGAGGATGTCTACCAGGTCATGCCTGATCCCTGGGTGGGCATCTCCAGGTACCCTGACATCGAGAAGGCCAGGTCGACCATCCGGCAGTTCTACCGAGACTGGTCGGCCGAGGGTGCCGCGGAGCGCGAGGCCAGCTATGGTCATGTAAGTCGTCCCCTTGGGAGAAACATGCCTGCTCCAGACCTCGGCAACCGCTGACTGACTGACGCGACGCAGATCAAGCGTGCTCTGGCTGTCGAGCGCGCCAACAAGCCCGAGATCGAGCACCTGAAGGTCCTGGTCCCTGGCGCCGGCCTCGGCCGCCTGGTCTTCGACCTGAGCCTGGACGGCTTCGACACGGAGGGCAACGAGATCTCGTACCACCAGCTCCTGGCGTCGTCCTACATCCTCAACCACGTGCAGGGCGCCGGCCAGCACACCGTGTACCCCTGGATCCACAGCTTCTCGAACCACGAGACCCGCGCGCGCCACCTGCAGGGCTACCAGGTCCCCGACGTGTACCCCGCCGGCTCCCTGGCGGCGGTGGGCGCCGGCGCCGGCGCCATGAACATGGTCGCGGCCGACTTCATCTGCCTGTACAGCGACGCGGACCACCAGAACACCTACGACGCCGTCGCGTGCGTCTTCTTCCTCGACACGGCGCCCAACCTGATCCGCTACCTCGAGACTATCTACAGCTGCCTCAAGCCCGGCGGCGTGCTGCTGAACCTTGGCCCCCTGCTGTGGCAGTAAGTCTTACTCCTGCTCCTGCTCCTGCTCTCTCTCCGCCTCACTCTCGTCACCAACCATCCCACCCCCTTTTTTTTCTTTCTTTTTCTTTTTCTTCTCCCCTGTTTCCCCCCTTCGGCCCTAGCCGGTTTAGTAAACCCCCCCACGACTGACACGCGCACCCAAAAGCTACGAGAACCTCGCGCCCGGCAACCGCGGGCGCGACGACGACGGCGACGGCGAGCACGACGCGCGCGCGTCGACGGGCATCGCCGACCCGGGCAGCTTCGAGCTGGCGGGCGACGAGGTGCTGGCGCTGGTGGCGCAGCTCGGCTTCGTCGTCGAGGCCGCCGAGCGCGGTGTCGCGGCGCCGTACATCCAGGACGCGCAGAGCATGCTGCAGCCCGGCTTCCGCGGCGCCTTCTGGGCCGCGCGCAAGCCTGCCGCGGCCGACGACGCTGCTGCTGCTGCTGCTGCTGCTGCTGCTGCTGCTGCTGCTGCTGCTGCTGCTGCTGCTGCCGCGGCTGCCTGAGTAGGAGGTGGAGCTGTGGGCGGCGGTAGGCGGACAGGGAGCACCGGGGGGGAAGGGGAACCGGGGCTTCTGGATCTGGCTA
>JASMMZ010000013.1:3614451-3694557 GCA_038502455.1 Anisogramma anomala | reverse complement strand
GCTCTGGACCCATCTATCTTGCACCTGGGAGCAGGTTGATGGAAGGAGCAACACGTTTGGCATCTCGGTTGGTGGGTGCATAGCATGATGGCACGAGACCAACCATCAAGGAGATAGATGCCTTTGCAATGCAACCAAGTCTTTCGGGGAACTGTGCCCGGTCAGTGTTATGACAATGGGAACGTGGCCAGGCCGTGCCTGGCGCACGGGAGGCGGAAGAAGCCAGGAGGAGCAGTTCGTCTGAAGACTCGAAACCCCGCGGGCGCAAGGCATCGACGCCTGCGACTGACACGGCTGAAGCAGGCAGGCAACCGTGAGTGAGTGCAGGTGGACGACTGGAATCTCAGATACTGAGGACCGCCTGTTCAGCGCCTCGTAATCTTTCTAGCACGTTACAGACACACGCCCACCACTAGACTGTTCTCGGTTCACATGCAACAACCGCAGGCCCTACCGCCAAATTGGTACCCGTCGCAGGGACGACTGAGGCCGTGGAGAAAGAGGCTTTAGCTGCACGGTAACAACGGCTATTCCTGCATCTTGTTTTGGTGCCTGCTCACCGAGACGTAGGTCCTCAAGCGCCGCACCGCCTCGTCGCAAGCAGTTTGACTGCCCCCCTGGCCACTCATCACAGGTCACTCCGATGACTGCTGCTGGACTGGTAGAGCACATGAACCGCCTGACCAGGGTGCGCTTTGGCCATCGTTTGTAGCGCTTCTCCCGACATTGTGATAGCTAATACCAGGCCGTTGTAGCGGCCGTGGTTTGCATTTCGTTCCAGAACGTTCCACTCGAACCAGCCGGCAAAGCTGAGCTTGGATACTGAGAAGCTCCGTGCTGAATAGACAGCATCTGGAAATGGTTGGTTAGCATGGCCATACTGAACGGACTCGAGATGCCCCGCCGCCCCCAGTGCTAGCCATAGACCGTTCTCATGAGCGAGGGAAAGAAAGGGTCGTCTCGGACGATACAAGTGATGTCCTTCGGGGGTATAAGACGATGGGGAGTCGTTGAGAAAGATCTAATCGCGCCCGTGCCAAGCATCGGCCATGCTCAACCGGCCATCTCCACGTCCTTGTCTCCGCCGGCTTTCTTGTGCTCCATCCTTTGCGTCATCTTCTTGGTGGCATCATCTATCCACGCCTTGTAGGCTGCCTCACCACCCGTCTTGAGCTTCTGCGCCACCACGCCCTTCAAGATCTCGCCTGCGAAGCCCACGAAGTTGTGCCGGCGCAGAGCATTCTCGAAGCGCCATTCAGTGCGCTTCTTCTCTTCGCGCTCGAGCATTTCCATGTCGCCAATGTCCCTGGCCTGGATACGCAGGTCGCGGACCATGGCCAGCAAATTGAACCTGATCTCGGATGTGTCGTAGCGGTTGATGCGCCTTTGGAGGACGTCCATGACCTTGGCAGGAAACTGCTCCTGCGTGCAAGGCCCGTGACTGATGGGCGCCGGCTGCAGCCCGTCCATCTCGTAGAGCACACCGTCGACGGGCGTGTAGGCGACGAAGTGGTAGACATCCTCGGACTCGCCCGTCGTGCGCTGTGTCTCGTCGGCGAAGGGACTGCTCTTGGCAAAGGAGTTGTGCACGTCGCGGATCAGCTCGCTGTTGGACAGGGCTTCGCCACGGAACTCGGGCGGTAATGCCATGGAAAACTCGCGGAAGTCGCGCAGGTGCTGGCCCACATCAATGTAGCCGGCATCACGGCCCTCGGCAGCGTCGGCGTTCTGCTTGTTCATGAGCACGGAGAGGAGCGCCTGGGTTCCGCAGGCATTCTGGATGGTTTGGGCGGCGAAGAAGAGGCGGGTGGCGGCGTCGTGGTCGAAGGTACCCTCGAGGGGCTTTTCGGCAGATGTGTAGGGAGTGTCGGTGGGGTACTTGAAGAGGAAGATGACGCCGTAGACGGGGTGGAGCTGGGCCAGCATGTCGGCGTCCATGGAGATGAGCTCCTCAAACTGGACATCCTTGACACCGAGGTTGCCGAGTAGGTCGGTGAAGACGCCCTGAGGAGCTGTCAGTACTGCATTCGCGGCGAGTCTTGCTGGTGGAACGGATCTTGTGTTGAACGAACGGCATCGGACTCAACTGCAGCCCATTAGCTTCTTGCAGGCCTGAGGTCCACGATGATGAATAAGTATATATTGTTTGAGCAGCTTACTTGTGTTCCATCCAACACTCATGGTTGTGGTATGTGGTATGTGGCACGGGAGGAGTCGGTGTTGGCACCTCGATCTTGCTGAAGCTTGTGGAAGAAGGCCTGCGCGATGCTTGATAGATGCAGCTCTTGTGCTTGTCTTGAACACGGATGCAGATCTGTAGAGGTGCTCAAGTGTCCCAGGGATCTGGCGATGTGGTCGAGACTGTTGGTTATTGGCTATTGAAGGAAAGAGCTCACAGTGGTCATGATGATAAAGCTGCAAGATTTCAACAGGCACCTGCAGTGATGTAAGTGCTTGTGTACCTATGGTGGTAGGGGCAATTGATAGCATCCTAGTAAGGTATTTGGTCCGTGCGCCACACTTGCCAAGAATGCTAGCCTCACCCAAAACAGTACGTACCTAACATATTTAGAGAGTCAATTCATTACAGCTTTTGCCATTGAACATACATCCTATTAGCAGCAATTACATTTTTGCAATATTGCGTGTTTGGGCAGATGTGTGGAACAAAATGTGGCTTACTAGGCCAAATTTGGTCAAGTTCACATACTAGGGTGGCACAGACCAGTGACCTGACAGGGATGATATCATTTCAGTACAAGACCATGGTAATCATGCTATTTGCTATTCACCCACCAACCCACTAACCTACTCCACCAAACTTCCCCTTCCACTATTAATAATATTTCCCATTTCAACGCTACAAACTTCAACAGTAGTTATTAACGTTTTTACTGTTTTTTATACATTTAACTGGCAATAGTTGTTTATAGGCCTTTAGACATTGTAACGTTGTCGATTTGAATCGCGGTTGAAGTAACAGTAGTATTACAGTGGTCAAGTGGTGGATGGTTACTTCTAAGTTTGGCAGACCGCTAGCCGGTTTGCATATGGGCAATTGCTTAGCCCGTGCCCTATATTGATTTGAGCACTCTACTTCAATTGACTTGACTATACTGCACCTCAATACCATTCTAACAATGGTAATATATACCATTATCTCTACTTTTTCGTATCGTTTTTTTCTTTATAAATACAAACCTCACCCTTTGTTTTCAATGATAACATTCCAGCTTCATTATTATATTCCAATTATATCAAATATAAATGTTTAACAAGTACAACTATTTTATAAGATGTTATCACTATTATATAAATATTTTATATTATGCATTTCATATTAAAAGCTTTGATTTTGTTTATTAATAAAAAGATTACTACTGGTAAAAATGAAAATTGGTATTATGAACTAGTATTTACCTATTTATTAGGAAGTCGCCCTAACTATATATATAACTAGTTACATAAATATTCCACAGTTAATATTTTATTTCGCTAAAGCAATTTGATAATAGGAACTTTGGTTTTCTCTTTTTTTTATATCAAGGATTGTAAACAACAAAAGATATTCATATATGATAGCCTATAATTGAGTTCCTGAATAGATAATCTTAAAATTCTTTTTTTCTAACGGTAGTTTAATTGCTTTAAAAAAGCTATTACCTACGAATCTTTATCATTATTATATTTTATTCAACTTCTTTATAACTATAATTACAACTATAAACGCAATAACATTTTATAGATTCGTTTAAATTATGTTTCAAAGTACTATTTTCTATAAATGATAACTTAGCGCCTCGTTTCATAAGAATCCTTAATCACGTAATACATTTTACATCTACATATTATTACCATCCATACAATATATGTATCTAATAAATAGCTTTAGTCCTTACCTACAATAATGTTATAACTATATCTATTGGTAGAGTTTTAAACGTTGCAACGTTGTTGATTCGATTGGTCGAAGTAACAGTAGTATTGTATTTATCAAGTAGTGGATGTATTGTTCTAGGTTTGGCAGACCGTTAGCCGGTCTGCACAGTAATTTGTATGGTCAATTGCTTGGCCTGTACCCTAGAGTGAAGTGTAGCGTACTACACTCGACTTACACCCAATACGGTAAATCCGCACAAAGCAATACACTTGCAGTTCGGTCAACTTTACTATAAGTAAAGTTGACCTACTGCACTGCATATAATACTATTCTAATAATGTCACATATTATTAACACTAATATAAACTTGTTTCATAACGACTATACGATGATGATAATAACGAAAATAATAAAAACTTTGACGTTATTCATAAGACTTTGGACGTTGCAACATTATCGATTCGAAATGTAGTTGAAGTAACAGTAATATTGCAAAGGTTAAGTAGTAGATTTTTTAAAGTTTGGTAGACTGTTAGCTGGTTAACATATTACTTTCTATAGGCAATTGCTTGGCCTATATCATATATTCAACTGGGTACTTTACTGCAATTTACTTGTATTTAGTGTAGTTGACTTTCACTGTATTACACTTGAATATTGTTCCAATACTGATAGCTGTTTGTCTTGTAGTACTAATACGTTTTATAAGAGAGTTATCTGGTAACATAATTGTTTTCTTATCTCTTGTCTATTATCATTTATATAGAAATTTCATTTTTTTTACTACTTACAGTTCTGAAAAAAATTATTTATTACTTTTGTACTATAATTCCATAATATATATATAACTCAGTCATATCAGTTAATGAAATGTATATTGTTAATAATTTGGTAGTTTTTAAATTTACCGGGGTATCTCTCCATTCATTGTATTTATTATTACATAATACTTTGCTAGATAGCCTTTCAAAGTATTTATTCATTCGTATGTTCAGCTCATTGTAATTAAAAAAACCTTTTTAAGCTTCATTGAATGTAGTTTTTGTTGTAATATTAAATTGGTTATTTTTCCTATTAATTTATCAAAACTCCTTAATATTCCAATTCTATGGGCTTCGAAAAAAGTTGTTACGTTTATTATCAGGTAATTTTCATTGGTTATTCCGAATTTATGAATTTATTCGAATATTTTTCCTAAAATAGCATAGAATACAATCGGAATCGGTGAAATTCTATTTTTTTCGTAACTATATTGAATGTGTCCCATATTGATATACTTTTATCGAAGCCTACTTATATAATGTAAACTTGGAAAGCTAGTATGTTTTGTGTAACCCTTTTATACTTAATATAGATTTAGTGAATTGAGTTACTATCAATAATAAATCAGTTGTTTTATAGTTTATTTTATTTAATTATTTATATTAAAACTTGATTTGTAACGATAACTTATTGTTATTTACAAAAGCTCTGTTATTCAATATCATTAATCTTGCTTTCGATAACTTAATAGAAATCATATTCATTCTTTAGGGTAGATAGTTAATCTGCTAATTCAATAGTTTATTGAAGCAATCGTAATCTTCATTGACTAGGTTTTATATGTATAACGTAACTGATCGGTCGTGAGATGCCTTTAGATGATATAAAGTCATGATATAATTGTTATAGATACGTTGTTTCAAGTATTATTAAGCCTTTGCAATATCAGTTTTATTGACTTTGGTTAGGCCAATACCTTGACTTTTCTGGTGGAAACTAAGATATTTGGCATTGAAAAATTTTATACTATGTATACGGATTGTCGATTGATTAACATTTAGGTATCTATCTATAATTAAAATTGCAATTGGCGTATATTTCCAAAACTTGGAGTTTTTAATTATACGTTACTTTGATATTACAAAGATAACAATTTTGACAAAAGGTTAATCAACAATTTGTATACCTATCATACTTCAATCTTTATCCGCTTACGTAATTAATGGGAAAAGGTAGTAAGTCAGGTATTTCATGCCTATTAAAGATATAAAGTTTGATAAATAGGTGAAAAACTGATAAATATCTACTTTAGTTAGTTGATGCAGTAGTTTAATATATCATAGAACTATTTTAATAGGTATTTTATGCGTAGTTTCCGAGGTAACTCTAGTAAAATAATGTTTTGTTTATAAGTAACAGATTTTGTATACGTTTGAGTAATACTATAATTATTAAGTTAAACTTTCTATAAATACTTATTATTAAATTTATTACTAATACAATTATCAACCGTTATTTAACCTTTTAAATCGTTGTAGATCATATAAAGATACCCCCACCCTCTTTAACATCGTATTTTTAAGTGAGTAAACGTGATTTTTCATATGCTTCATCCGTGATTTTCCCTTTAATTACGTAAGTAATGATTAACACAAATATTGTAAAATTGAGGTTATTAATATCAAAGTCGCGTTTTGGAAAGAATTAAATAACTCTTCGTGTAAGGAATCCATCAATTTTGACTTTATCGTTTTTTTGACAAAATTCATTTGGTGTTTTAATAATTCCTTATTTACGAAACTTGATTGCTAGATCTTGATTATCCTTTTTATTGACCTAAAAAAATTTATATATATATATTTTTCGGCGTATATTTTTTTTATTTTCATTTTCATTACCCTTCTTGTCTAGTAGTTAACTATACGGCTATCACTTTATCGGTGTTGGAACGGAAGTAATTTGAGTAGTAGTAATTGAAGTGTAGTTAGTAAACTATACTGTTATGTAAGTTGATTATATTAACTGCAAGTTGAGTCTATTGTTTTGTAGGTTAATTTTAAAGTAAAGTACAGTATTTATCTACTTTAGAATAGGGCATAGCCCAAGCAATTAGTTATACAAATTAGTATGGAGACCGGCTAGCGGTCTGCCAAACCTAGAACAATTCAACCACCAGTTGACCGCGAAATACTAATTGAACTTCGACCATAATTCGAATTGACAACATTGCAACATCTAAAGGCCTATTAGGTAAGGTCTATCAACAATATTCTTATTTATCATTCGCAAAGGTGAGTCATCTTGGGAGATTCTTTTGGTTAAATTTCTTTATTCATAATCTCTCTAATATAGGGTTTAACTTAGGTTATGTAGAAGACTAAATATCTTCAGTAGTTTCAACAAGTATTTGTGGATTAATGAGACTTAAAATCTTAAATATGTTATTTTATTTGCCGAGCTTACACTATATGAAAACTTTGCTTTATAATAATAAAGTTAATACGTTGATTGTCAACGAATTATTCCTGGTATTAAAATTATTATTAATATAATGCTTTACGGATCCCCTTCGAAATTTCTCTAATATCTACCATATGCTGTAACCTTTTTCGGATTACTTCACAATAGAAGAATTTTATTCATTAAACAAAGATACTATTCAAAGATTAGTATGGTTGACATGAAGCTACTAAGGCCTATAGTATTTTTCTAGCCCTTTACTACTATTTTTGTGGATATTACTATATACCCTCATAGATAGTATACATAGGCCTAGTAATAGTATACTGTATTACAGAATGCACTCCTGCAGAGTACATGATAACGTATCATGCTTTAGGCTGCATTCTTGCAAGACATAAAGTACATTATGCATGGATCGGTTTAGAATGGCTATACTAGACCGAACGGCAATACATGAATCGGTCTGGAGTGGTACGCTTTGGGTAAGGGCTTATAAGCCCCTACATATGGTATGTATCTTTAGATGTTTGTTCGATTTATCATTTTCTTTTACTATAATTATACTAATTTAACGATTACTCTTCTAAATACCTTATTTCACGTAAAACTAAAGTTTTAAACCTTATCGATACTAATTACTAGCCGATTCGGTCGACTACAGATAGCCTAGAAAAAAATGAGCAAACATAAGTAAAATACTTATAGTGGAATACTATAAATGTTTTAACTATTTATGCTTTAATACTTCTTTTTTACAAAAATTACATACTAACGTTTATGAAAACTATAAAAATTAAGTGAATTTAAAAAGAATAACTTCAATACGATATTACTGACTTTTGTTTAAAGCTCTATTTGATAAAAGCTCCATTACATTTTTATTAACCCTTTTTTAGCGCTTTAACGTACTCGGGCACTTTTTAGAAAGCGTTTTATTATGCATCAGACTACGTAAGCCAAAACCACTAAGTTTCGGAACCCTTAGTTGGAACCCATTTGATTTTCGGCAATTTATACCGCTTGAAAAACACAAGAAAGGTTACGAAAATAGCATCCGAACCGCTTCCTTAATTTAAGAGCGATTACAACACACCTATCCGAACCGATCGCTCCAACAAAAACGGCCGGTACACACTAATCTGGACTAATTACACGAATTATACACCGAATTACATAACGTATCTCCCCATAATTACACTTTCTTTACTCTATTCGCCTTTTCACGTTCGCCTTACGTATTTTAAATTTAATTTTTACGACGTTTAATTTTTTTTAACCGCTTGGCTAGTGTAACTTTACTAAACGCTAATAGATCAGTTTAGAACATTTAACTAGTTTATAGACACTTCTCATTTACGTATTATTTGAAATTAATTTATATTAGCAATCGTTAGTCAATCCTATTTCAACTACTTTAATTATTTTATTCACTTCGTATTTGCCGTTTATAAAATCAATTACTCCAAACGTTAAAATCTAAACGTATCCAAATTCAATCGCGACGCGAAACTACCAATTCACGCCATTTCAGCGAACAAAATGTACATGTGAATCACTATTCCCAACTGCCCCAAAATACCTATATCCATAACCTCAAAACTAATAATACTAAAGAAAATCAACGATTACTTCGACCTCCTGGTCGAATATATAGAAATTAGAAAGACTATGATATACGAAATCGACCTAGGCCTTTAAGACAACACTATTGATTCGTCAGTTGAGGGACTCGATCTATATATAACTAACAAATATTTTGTTCGTTATATTCTGCTATTAGAACGAGAAAGCCTTAGGATTCAACTTATTAAATGATTTTTATAACAATTTTTCGAGCTGGACGTTAGATATATAACAAATAGTGAATCCTACTATTGCTAAAGCTTTAAGGATCCAGCTACAAATTAAATGTATTAATATATCAGGAGGTAGGAATGGCCGCTTTACAAAACTCTTATTCGAAATAGCATAACTCGTTGACGTACCAAATTAAAAGGATAAAGATTTGTATTCAACGGAATTTGTAAAAAGATATTACCTTAAGAAGAAAAAAAAACTTTTATTAAAAAGATAGGGATGAAACGTAAAACGAATTAGTCTTATACCTGTACCCTAAGTTAGAAATGAAGACCTTGAGGGAAAAAAACGACTACAATCCTTATTTATTACATAAGTAAAATACAACCCTATACCGGCATATATTGTAGAACAAAACCGAATCCAAAATAATTTCCGAATACTAAAAACACTTTGATCGGCTGTAACGGGAGCGGTCGAAACACCGAAAACAACCTGATCGACCACGATAGAATCGGCCAAAACACGAAAAACAGCCTGTTTTAAGAATTAACGAGCAGCACAAAACGCTAATACGTGCTTTAAAAACTAATACACGCTAATCACAACCCTTACTATAACCTTTGAAAACACCGCTTTCCTACTAATGAAAACTATCATATAAAACTTAACCACTTCGTCAGGCTTTAAAATAGAAACGAGAATTGTAACGGCGAACCATACAATATACTTGATGAAAAATACTTGTTATACTTAATATATATAAAAGATTAAATATCGAACCATCCCAATTTTATATTATGTTATGTGGTATATTATTCGAGTAAATAAAAAATGATATATATATTACCTTACGTAGATTGGTATATTTACAAAGTATTATAACCACTTAAAATATCACTTCGATACGGAAATTGATTAAGAATTTTACGATAAGGATTATATTGATACGACTTAGAAATCTGTAAAATATGAATAAGGAAATGCCGATAAAAGCCTATGGGAAATCCTTACCGCCTTTTAATTAAGTTTCGAAAATACTAAATAACCTTTAAACTGGAATATAAATGTAATAGATTTTTATGAAAATAATGACAAAATTTTGCCGCAAAAACCCAAATTTCGACCTTACACTTTTTAAACCGGAAAAAAACCTAAAGACCTTTTGTACAAGCCTTCAAAAATCGTTTAGAACCTTAATACGTCGATAAAAGAGTTTTTAATTAGAATTTATAGCTAATGAATCCAAAAAAAAGCCAAATCACCAAAGTAAATCTTACCGAAACCATTCACCATGTTTTAAATCGAAAATTTGCAGTTTACCAAAAGCAAAACGAATGCCAAAAGTACAGGTACTAAGGAGGAAACCCTAATACTAAAGATAGGGACGTTCGTTCGAAAATGAACGAAACGTACCGCGATTATAATAGTATTTGCGAAAAGGCATACGAAACCCCGTGGGGTTATAAAAACAGTATATTGTATACGGAAAAATCGGTTACTAGTTTACTAATTACTCCACTTATAAATAAATTCGAACCGAACGACGATTTTAAACCGAATATACATTTGAAAATTGGATAAAATTTAGTTTTACAATATATGAAGCCGAGTATGATGGTATAAATAACGGACTTAAAGTCTATCTTAACGAAGATATATCCGGAAAATACGACCTTAAATATAGTAATACTTATTTATTAGCTTACAACGATAAAACCACCTAACGTATTTTCATTGCCCTTTAAAACGCCTCATTTATGTATATTATAAGCTTGGATTATGTGAACAAAATGCTCAACGCCTATATAGCGTCGTAATTTAAGCTTTTTAACAAATACGAAAACAGGCTTTAAGGTATTATGCTTGATACTAACGTAGCCGAAATTTTAACGGCCGGTAAACGATAATTCGACGCGTTTGCAGCGAAGTTTCCGAAGTTTTAATTAAACCGAATAGAAAAATACCGAAAGGTCCTATTTAAAAAAAATAAACGTTATTAACCAAAAAAATCGTTGTAAATACGTATTTTGAACCGGTTCAATTTTACGTAATAAATTTTAAAATACCATTTCTAATTTTACTATCTAATATAAATAAATTCAGAATTATGGTTTTATATACGATTAACCATCTTATCCTCACTTTAAATAACATATTCGTATCGTTTTAACTTAAACTCGGCTATTTGTAATTTTTCCTCAAAACACGTATAATTCAAACTATTTACTTAACTTAACCAAAATTACGAAAAGTTTTGTTATAATGCTAATTATACTTACAAACCCCACGATGGTTTAAGTTCCGCCGTTAAAACGATATAAACTTTGATTCAAAAGTAATTATTAATATTATATACTTAAACAGCCAACTAATCCTTTATGCCGTCGATGCGGCTATATTATTTTAGGCTACCAAATTTATACGAAACGTTTCCGTTATAGATTACTAAAACATGACATTTAATTGCTAGTTAAACTTTTACCTCAAGCCTTTAAATTAGATTATATACGACGTTAATACGGCTTTTAACTTCATCGAATAACGTATTAAAACTTGAATAACTAGTAACGAATATGAATAAATTTTAGTAAAAGTTCTCTACGATATTAAAAAGTTTAAACATTACTACAGACCACGAAAGGAAACGTATATAATATTATTAAAGAAACTAAAAGGTACTAGTTTTAAGGAATCTATTCTTCAAATAACGGTTAGCGCTATTAATAATACTTTTAACCTTAGTAAATTTTTCCCTACGTTCTTTATTTTTAATACCTACCCGAAATTCCATATAAATTTTACATTATTATTTTTTATAATATAAAACGCCAATACTATAACTAAAGGTATAACTGTATAAGGTTAATTACGGGCGAAAGAATAACGTATTTAAAGCGTTGGCTGTGGGGAATAGTTTACATAAACCTAACGTTTTAAGATTACCATTATAATTTAAAGTTTTGGTTTAGAAAACGAAAGATAGATAAATTAGCTTTCAAAGAATCAACGGGTTTAAAGGTTATAATATACTCTTTAATTTACCGAATGGCATAAATTCGTTTTGTTGGATGATATTATAAAGATACAAAAGAGAGGTGAAAAAAAACCGACTCGAAACCGTAAAACGAATAAAACTATTAACGAAAAAACCCCTAAAACAACGAATTTAAACCAATCCTCGCTTTAACTTTACACCCGAAATACGATTTCGACCCAACCTATTTTTTTTTTTAAAAAAAAACGGCCTATTTATACTAACCCAACTAAAACTTCGCCGCCGAAAACACCTTTTCGGTTCGAAAGTCAAAAAACGCCTTAAAAACTTTGTCATAGACTCCTTTATTACGTAAAAGGAAATGAAAAACCGCGAACTTAACTTAAAACTCTGTTACAAAAACATTATTACTACCCTAAATAACTTATTCGAATAATCTACCTAAACGGAAATCATAACCTTAATAGATTAAGGTATATTTCGTTTTAAATGTTTCAACCCAAATATTTATGGTAATTATAAGATATCTTTAACCTGCTCTATCTACAAAGTTCAAGATAAAACCAGAAAACCACATAAAAAACCCATCTAGTTATTAAAAATATGACAATAAAGGTAAAAAAAACATCATAACCTAATCACTTACGTTATAACGGGCTAGCTATCGCCTGATTTTCACATTTACGGCCTTTTTTAACACATCATATAACCTATATGTCGAATTTCGAAATATAATATAAGTATACACCTTATTCGAAAAAATGGCTTAAACGAAACATCTACATTAATATACCAATTTTTTTTAATTAATACTACCCGCCTAAAAAGATTTTACGTATTATAAAACCACTTCACGGCTTAGCTAAAACCGGTGTTTATTAGTATAATACCAATTGAAAGCACTATAAAAAACGACTCGAAATAAATAGCTTCATCTTCGAATTATGCCTATTAGTATCGATAACCCGGTCGAAAAACTTTGCATTAATAGATATATAAACGAACGATATTTTAACGTTATATAATACCTCGCTTTCCGTTTTTTTAAAAAGTAAACTTCTAAAATCCCATTTAAAAGCGAAACCTAAGATGTACTTAACGAAGAACCACGAAATCGATTTTAATAACACTACTATTACTTTTTAAAACGGCACTTTACGCTTTACATGAAATGGGTAATAAAACAAAGTTACCCTTATCGTTTTGAATAACGTAAAACGAGATAACGAATATAAATGCCAACGTATACGCAATGCTTAGGTTGCTTTTATAACATAACCAAAAGCGGTATTTAACCTTTCAGTGATCGCATAATTTCAAACCGCCACGATGGAAGACGCGTATAAATCGTCTAATAATTTTTTTTATAATAAACACATAATTTATACCGATAAATATATATATTAAAAAACTATATTTTTTTCCTTTATGAAGTTTTACCAATAATGACGATTATAATTTACAAATAGGTTTCATCCTCATTTTGGATAACAAAATACCTGCTTAAAACGGTTTTATGCTTCGTTAAAAATTATTTATTAAAGATTTACTAAGTATTTAAGGGTTACGAGAAACATTTTAGCTTTAGAAATTTATAATATGGTTGAAGATTTCGATCTGGGTATTACTATAACGATATAACAGTTGAAACAGTTATTTCTAACCTTAGTTTATGCCTTATCCCTCTTATCGTATACACTGACTTTTTTTCTTTCTAAAAATGCCTAGTAAAATTAGGTAATACCAATGAAAAACGTTTAATAATAGATATTATAGCTTTACGCGAATTATATAAATTCTGTAAAATCGAAAGAAAAAAAAGGTAAATCGACGGAAATTTTGATCTAACGAATACGATAATGAATATTACGTCAAACGGAGCCTTAATAACACTTATATTGAAAAATACACTATTTATAAGGGTTGCTAAGAAGGTTTTACCACTTTAATAAATTATTACACTAATTTTCGCCAATTTAAATCGGCTCATACTATATTATTCGCACTGATTCCCAATTTTGCCTTTAGTTAACCCTTTTATTTAGCACATCTCCCGATATTATGGCATTCTTTATTCTGTATGCCTTAACCCTATGAAATTTCCTATTTTTTTATTTAATTTTACTATTTTGTATCGATCCTAATATTTTATTACTTTTCATTTTACCCATTTCGACTTTATCAAATATCAAACTTTTTTTTTTACGTTTTATATTTAGTTTTACCAATGTACACCGCTTTTAACATATCGATACACTTTATTCATACATTTCGATCTTATTAAGTATTTTACTATTTACGTTACTCTATTTCAATTTATAATATTACACTGTTTCTAATATTTTACCACTTCCATTTTATATATTTTCATTATATTTATTACTTTGAAACGTTTTCTTTGTAAATATCTATAATATTACTATATAATATATTACATTATAGCCGGGTACGCCAGTTCGGCTAAAGGGGGTATTTATCTATTATTAAAAGGAGAAGGCGACATCGTTACGTACTTACCATCCTTTCCATTACTCTCCCTTTATTAACGTTACCATTATTACCGCTACTAACGTTATTAGTATTAGCGAGTATATAACCCTATACCTTACTCATTATGCTTTAGATAAAGGCGTAAAGTGGGAATTGCCATTTTTATAGGAACATACGATAACGTTGTTAAACTTACTTACGTAATATATAAGTAGGCCCCGTTTTCAGGCGATGAAGGCGATTATCGTTTTACTAAATCGTTGGTTAGCGCCTATTATTAATTAGCATCGTCTTATTTTTGTTATTTATGACCGCGATTGTTTTTCGAAGCGTTTCAAATGATATATTTTTACTAGAGGAAATCCTCAAAATTCGGTTAAAACTTAATAAGGAGCCGGTGGACGCGTAATATAGCCTCAGCTTACGGCTTTAAAATTACTGGAATGGGGGCGTACGAGTTGTCAATCCGTTCGTAATGGTATCAACGAGTCGAACGACCCCCGCTTCCTTAATAATCGTTAACGGACTTATCCGCAGCCACGGACGCGATATACGATACGTAGGGCGTGTTTATTAGCGGCCCGGAATTACGGACTCAGGTACGTCGCTTTAACGCTTTACGCATTAAAGAGGCTTTGCGGTGTAGCTTAACGATATGAAGCTTGAGGCAACGAGACAGATCCGCCTCGTATTCCTTATCTAAAAAAGAAGAAAATGAAAGGAATATGAACGGACGGATTTAAAATATACAAACTTTAACGTATTTTCGTTATATTACGTTTACGGTGTAAAAGGGGCTTTGCGGGTAATAGGGTTTTTACCTGTAGGGAAAGGGTAAGGTTTATAACCTTAGAAGTCCCCTATTCCTCCCCTTGGAAACTAGGGAAGGGGGAGGGAAAGAAGGGAAAGGGTGGGGGTCGTGAGGGCGGCAGTGAAGAGGGGCGAGGCGGCGGTGGCGGTAGGGCTTAGAGGCGTGGCAGCGGCGGCAGAGGGGGACGAAGCGGCAATGATAGGGCTGGGCGAGGTAGCGGCGGCAGGCGAAGTGGCTGTAATTAACGAGATTATGCCCCATAAGGGCGAACTAATAGTAGCGGCGGCGGCGGTTCCGGCAGCTATGGCGTACTGACGCTTTCGTGTTAAACAATATCTTATAGTTTTTTTCTTACGCGATATTTATGTAACAAGAAAGGTTAGCATATAGGTATTAGTCAAGTAACTTACTTATTAAAGCAGCTTGGTTTAATTAAAGAAAAAAAGATTAAATTGGGATGCGGTTTGGTTTAATGAATAGAAATAAAGGTTAAATTGAAATAGGGACTTGTATTTACTTGGATTACGAGCCTTTAAAAAGAAAAAAAAAGAAAATTTTGCTTGGATCGATAGCGATATATCTTTTTATATTAATCTAACACGTAATTCCGTAATTACCCCTACATAATTACCCTTACGTAATCAACCCTCTTAAAAACCACGAAAGGTGATATTATTAACTACAACGCGTCTATTTATTATATTAATTAGGCCCGAATTATAATCACCACCATGGTTAAACCTTACTAATCCTAATCGAACCCACTAATTTAAACCTCTACAACTATATTTTTATTACTGAAATTATTAACTTAAACTTTTTGTAATGAATACTATAATAACATTATTATGATAAAACCTACGAATTTAAACCTTTGTAACTATAAATATACTGTTATTACTAGACTATAGGTACGGAATATATATAAGGAAAAAAGAAAAGATTACCTATGTAGATATTATTATATACCCTTATAGATAGTATATATAGGCTTGGTGACAGTATACTGTATTATAGGATGCATTCCTGCAAAGTATACGATAACGTGTTACGTTATAAACTACACTCTTGTAAGACGTAAAGTGTATCATATATTGATTGGTTTAGAATAGTTATACCAAACCGAACGGCAATGCATATATCGGTCTAGAGTAGTACGCTCTAGATGAGTGCTTATAAGCCCTCACCTGTAGCGTGTACCTTTAGATGCTTTTTCGATCTATCATCATCTTTTACTACAACTATAACAATCTAACGATTACTCTTCTGAATACCTTATTTCATATGAAACCAAGGTTTTAGACCTTACCGATAATTTTAAAAGTGTCTTCTAATACATAAAGCTTTCAATTTCTAATGTAAAGATATTATGCGCTATTCAAAGTAACTCTTACTGTGGATATTACTATATACCCTCATAGATAGTATACATAGGCCAAGTGACAGTACACTGTATTGCAAGGTGCTTTCCTGCAGGGTACACGATAACGTGTCACGCTGTAAGTTGCACTCTTGCAAAACGCAAAGTGCACTATGCATAGAGCGGTCTGGAATGGATATTCCAAGCCGCACGGCAATGCATAGAGCGGTCTGGATTAGGTATCTCAGAGCGCACAGCAAAAGGGCTACTGCCCGGATAGGAGGTTTATAACCTCCCATCCGTGACGTGCACTCTCTGGAATACTCCTTCCTGATCGCATCTATCTTTACTACAACAATACCAATCTTTTTTATTACCCTTCTACTTTTAGTTACTTCACATGAATAGGCTTAGACTTTACCGACACTTATGCTCTTTATATCATTCCAATACTTTAATGGACTTCAATATACATCTATTTACATTCAATTCCTAATTTTTAACATTACTTTAAAACTCTATCGCCGCGAAATTTGTATTATAGTTGTGGACCATAATTTTCAATAGCCCTTAATACTTATCAATTCATAATATTTTTGATATTTTCCATATCTTCTTCGCTGATAACGACTTGAAGAATATAAAGTTGTTTGAAGAGGTTACTAAGTTTACGAAGTAAAGAGAAGGTTTATCATCCAAGGAAAAGACAGTAGCTAAAATTTCATAATTCAATTTTCATCACCCTTTAAAATAAGCTTAAACCTTTTAGGTGCTTAAATGTAAGTTTGGTAATAGTAGTAAAACTTTTCGATAAGTTTCAGTACAAAATATTCCATAACTTTATACCTTATTAATTTAAGGGATTTATATAGTCCATTAAAGATTTTAAGATTAAATCTCCAATGTAATGAACATATCTTTAACTTCATCAGGTATATTACTATGGCTTTTTGAATTTGGAAATCTAACTATAGATGTCTTCATTTTAAAGAGAAAAAAAACTTTAGGTCCTCTTTAACTAACTTATTAACGTTAATATCAACATTAACTTCGAGGATTTTAATGTTTATCAAATAAACAAGGAATAGGATACTAGTTGTCAGGATATGAAAGGTGATTGATTTGACGATTATTTGTATAATAGTTAATTCGAGCCACCGTAATTCCTAACTATTGGTAGGCCTTAGATGTTGCAACGTTGTCGATTCGATTGGTCGAAGTAACAGTATTATTGCGTGGTTAGATGGTAGATGTATTGTTCTAGGTTTGGCAGACCGCTAGCCGGTCTGCACTGTAATTTGTATAGCCAATTGCTTGGCCCATGCCCTAGTGTGAAGTGGGCACTCCACTTGCAGTCAATACAGTCAACTTGCAGTCAGAACAGTCAACTTTACTGTAAGTAAAGTTGACTGACTGTACTGTAATTGACTTGCTAAAAATAGCAGTCAATATTATTCCAACCCTTACCTAATTTAAAGCTGACTTTAACTTTACCAGCGTTTTCATAATTTATTTTCGAAGTAATAGTACTCTACTGTCGTAGTATAATATATTGAAAATATCTTTTCATTAATTATCTCATCTTCTTACTATTTTGAACGATTACTTAAAACGTGTACTTTGTATTAAGATCGCTATCATAAAATATATATAAAACGTTAAAAGCTTCATTTTTATATCAATAATATGGGTTTGAGCCCATCAAATAATATATAAATGTATTATTATCTAATCATCAAGTTTCTTAGGAAGTATTATTTTTATATCAGGCGATTTACTTTAACGCGTTATATTCATCGCGTAATGTATATTCTCGTTTATAATGAACGACTTAATTTATTTGAATATTTTTGAAATATTGACGTATTAAGTGTAGTTTATTAACTATCATTGATAGCGTTAAGTAATAGGGTAATGGATTAATTAATAACCAGATTTTCTATAAATCTAAAACTTTTCATTACTATTACAACAATAATTTTCACGGCTTTTATATTTATTTAGTCCTTCAACACGAGGCTATTCACAGTTCGTCGTTCATAATAGTGGCTTTTGATCAGGTTTCACGCTCTTAGGTCTTTTATAATTGCTATTAATGTAATACATAATTGAAATGTTTTTATTTCCTGATTATAAAACATATCTATTTGTGGGAATATATCTATTAAGTTTAGCGTACGTGTTATTACAATCGTAAAATCAAACCGCAACTAGCTAAAAAAAAACCTAAATCGGTGGCATCTGAGCGTTGTAGGATATAATAAAACTCGCTAACGCTCATAATAGTCACCTAAACCTGTTTGCGGAATGTGATTTCTCCAACGTATGTTTTCTTAATTACTTATTAACAAAACATGAGCTTGTTAAATATTCAATTAATAATATTTATAGTTGTTTCCTTTTATTTTTCCTTAGCTTTCATTATCGTTTAACGTGCTTTAATTTTATCCGTATAGTATTTCGTAAGGTGAATATCGTATTTTAAGTGACTTTTCATTATGTTATAAATTATACGAAAAGTTTGTACTTTCATTAGAAATGTTTGATAGTATTTTTAATGTATCTCGTACAGATTCTCAGTAATGAGAAATGAAAATCTAAAAGTTCAATCTTTATTTACTTGATATGTTAAGAAATGGTACTATTTTCTTATTAAAAAGTTAATAGTGTTTCCAGTTATACTTTTTTGTAATATTTAAGATTTTAGTGAAGTTCATAAGAAACTTTCAGTTAATATCGAGTATTTTAACCTTCTTAAGTGGTAGTTCATGATACGTTTTCCAGTTGTCAATAGTATTTTTTATAATTCACTTAAATTTTGGATTCTTAAAGTCTTCAAGATAATGTTAATTTCTAGTAGCTTAATTTGTTGAGTATATTATTGTGGTATGATTTATAATAAGATTTCATATATAGGCTTACCTACGTAGGTTCTTGTATTTATGCTACGCGAAGCTTCACCTTAAGAATTAATTTAGTGGTTTTGACTATCTTTTTTAATTAAGCATTGGATGGCGCCAACATTCATTCCTTGTACTGTATTAGTAGTAGCCATTTCATGTACTTTTCTTCCCCTAAGAGCGTATTCCGCGTTACCACGAGTAATGATTAGACTATTTGACAGATTAACAGGTTTCTTAGATTGTAGAATAAGGTTGAAAGTTTGTTTTATTTAGTGATTAGGGACTAGTGTCATGAAATGTATGTAATGATAGTTAATAGATATGTTTTTTTGCTACGTTTTTAAGTATAAATTTGGGTTCTTATATTGACCATTTGTTTGGTCTAAATTAAAAAGGGTATTTCACAAATTCCCTATATTGTTTTAGATAAAATTCCTATGGTTGAAATGGTTAGTTTTCAACTTAGACTTGACTTTTAGTGTATTATTCGTTCGAAGTCGAATAGTTCAATCGCCAAAAGAGTCACAAAACCTTGAGAATTTTGATATACCTTAATTCATTCTATTAGGATTAAAATTGAACATGAATTAGTTAACCAAATTAATTAGGTACTTCTTAATTAAGTTCTTATTAACGTTTTTAATCCAAGGATCTTTATTATAATACTTGACAAAAAGGGATCCAAGTGCTTCAACGGTTTTCATCCTTAAGTTTTACGATTTCATTTTAAAGTTTTAGTAAACAAGTTAACATTAATCTAAGCGAGAGCATGAACATATCGATTTAGGAATAACGTATGACGTAGAGTTCCGTAACGTAGCTATTTGTTACAATTTGTCAATTTTCTATGAAGGATTATTGTGTTTCTATATTTACAACTTAGATATCTTCATATTTAATAACTATTTTAATTGAATATCTTGTAATGTAAGGAAGAATTGATGTGGGGGGAAAATGTTAAAAGTTATTTACCTCTAAAGTTATTATTCATTAAAGAGTTCTAAATCTAAGGGTTTGCGATTTACGATTTATAACAATAGTAATAGTAGTAATGGATTAGTTTTTTTTATACCAAATTTCAAGATCTTAACAAGTTAACAATCGCTTCTTAATCAATTCAAAATTTTCAATAATAAATCTTAACATTTTTTTTCAAAAAGCGGTCAAGTAAAGATTTACAGCGTTATCAGTCAAGATACCATCTCCACCTTTAAATTTCCGTAAAAACCGCCTCAATCTAAATGTCTTCTCTATCTACTACCATAAAACAGCCGCAATCTGTAGAAGCCTTTTGTCAAAACCTTACTTTTACTTTGCCAGTACAAATTACTATGAGAAGTTATTTTTCTTTTATTTAACTTATCTGTGCTTAATCTAATAATCACTTATCAGTGTTAATAGGTTTTTAGACGTTATAAGGTTGTCTATTCGAATTATATTCCAAGTAACAGTATTATTGAAAAGGTTAGGTGATGGACTACAGGTTTTTTGAAGTTTGGCAGACTACTAGCCGGTCTGCACACTACTTTGTTGAGGAAATTACTTGTCTCGTACGTTAAATTGAATTTATTACTCTACTTCAATTGAATTGAATCCAATACAGTCATCTTTGACTGAACTGCACTTAATTGATATTCAAACAAACTTCTCGTATTCTTTATTATATAAAAGTAATTCTATTACCGAGCTCAATAAGTTCGTAGATTGTCGGTTATTGATGTACGTTAACTTTATGTAGATTGAATAATGTAGTTATTTAAGCAGTGTAGTAATAATATTAAAAGGGGGGGGGAACCTAGGAAAATGCGTATATGAAGTAAAATGTAAATACTTCATTTAAATCGTTTATTATCTTTATATCCTCTTACCATTCCTTATATATATTAACTATATTTTTCTTGAAGCTATTATATTTCACTTTATACATTGTATCCATTACCATTTTATATCGTAATCGTATATTTATTCATGATTATATTTATATTTGAAGTAATTTCACAAGTAATAATATATATAATACATTATAAAGCTTTGTATTTGAGTGTAGTACCTGAGGAAGTTCCGTATTGTAATATCATCAAAATATAATCCCAAAGTTATTCATTCTACGACTATTACAATAGTGTTTTTATTTTATTTTATTTATCAAAATAATTGTATTAAAAGTTGTTAAAATAGTCGTTATGTGGTTTAAGACTAATATAAAACGTTTTTTTAACGTAACTCCTAGAATAGCAGTCAAATTCAGTAGAGTCAAGTCAACTATACTAACAGTTAATTGATTGTATAAACTTCAAATTGACTGCAGTTTGTGGAATTGACTGCAAGTGCAGTGCAATAGGTGCCCACTTTAAAGTGGGGCATGGGCCAAAGAATTTAGCCATACAAATTAGTGTGTAGACTAGCTAGCGGTCTGCCAAACTTAGAGCTTACAACATCAGAACCAATTTCAATGCAGCACCAGTTACTTCGACTACAGTGATTTGAATCAACTATGTTGCAATAATAAAGGCCTAATAACAATAATCCTTATGAGCCCCCTTTTTTCTCTATAATAATATACATTGAATACTTTGATAAGTAACAATTTGTTCTTTTCCGCGCGTAATATCAATTAGTACTTATAATTATAACATCGCGAAATCATTGTAACTGTAATAAACGTAGGCGGTATTATAAGCTAGTACCTGTTCTAATGGTTGTCAGAAATCTTGCCCTGTGGATTACTACGCTTCTACAATGTTTTTACGATTCCCCTTGCCATTTTTACGCTATTTAAGTAGTTATGTGACTAGTCCACGCCTTATTACACTAGTTTTATAATATAAACATAGTAAAAACCTTTTCTCAATCTTTTCATCAAGGATTATAAATCGTATACAATCATTTTAAACAATAACCTTGACTTAATCCCTTTGTATATAAATTTCAACCTTTCATTTTAGACAGTATTCGAACTGTTTTCGATTAGTTGCAATTTGAAATAATATTTTGAGATTACTCAAATTCAGACTCATAAAATTTCAAACGATATTTCATATGCGTATTCAAAACCAATTCTAAAAAAAAACCCTAGTTATTTAATGAAACGAATAAATTATTTAATAAAAATCCTTTATTCAGACCTTATACGCGAAGCTCATTGAATGAGATTACGCTTCTTGCAAAGAAATTAGATGTATGAACAATATATCATTCATATATTACCTACATTTTTTAAAAAATAATTCGGTAATTCAATATTTCTATCGATATGTTTAAGTTACTAGTGGTTATAATATTCGGAATATTGAATAAACTGTTTTGAATCTGAAATAGAGATGTCAAAAAGTAGCCTACAAAAATACCGATTTTACGAATAACATTTGTATAATTTCCGCATCATTTCCAATCAAAGATTTTACTGAGCTACCTGATAGGAATAATACCTCTAATTAATCCGATTTCAATTACAAACCCAATAGTTAAATTGACAATATTAGCTTTTAACGGGTTGAAAGTAAATCTTTTTGGTTGACTAGTAAAATTTCCGCCGTTAAATTTAGTTCTCTGAGGTACAAATTTACGTTAATATGTAAATTATGTAATAATGAAAACTTTTGTTATAAATATTGATTTTCATGTAATTTTCTAATAAATCAAAGAAATCATTAAAACCGTTATGAAAAGATACTACAACTGCAATAGCAAAAGTGGTAACAATGTTTTTAGTAGTTAAAAAATTGTATTTAGCGTTTACTACTTGAAATTAAATGTGGTGTGAGCTGTTATAACTCAACTTATGAGCCTATAATAAGGCATTTATAAATGTTTTTACGTTTTTGAAAATAGTAAAAGATCAATAGTAGCTAAAGCCGGCGGTATATCTGAATAGTAAGTTACTCAATTTGTAACCTTCGAGAAATTTATCAACTATACCGCAATTAATATGCTTATTTCTTTCGATATAACCAAGGAATATAAAGAATCAGTCATCCGGGTTGGAGTTATTAATCAACGGTTTTATAATCTCCGTACCTGATATAACGATGACGGTAGCGGTAGAGGTTATCCCTACGATTGTAGCAACGGCAACGGAGCTAGTAAACGAAATAGAATCAATAATAAACAGATTATTGTTAGAATAGAAATTTATTGCAGTACAATCAAGTTAACTACACTAATTATATGTTGATTGTATTGATTGTAAGTTGACTTTATTATTTCTAAGATTAACTTTATTGGCTGCAAATTAAGTATAGTAGGTGCTCAATTTGGACTAGGGCATAAGCCAAGCAATTGTCAATACAAATCAGTGTGCAGACCAGCTAGTTATCTGCCAAAATTAGAAGTAACCCATCATCATTTTCAATGCAATACATCAGTTACGTTAACTATAATTCGAATTGACTACGTTTCAAAAATAAAAGCCTACCAATACTATCCTTAATATTTCTTTTCTTTAGTAAATCGAGTACGCTGCCGTCGTTTTATTGGTATATTAATCATTAAAGGAGAATAGTTATATTCAGTGGTTGGTTTATTTTAAGGATCTCTATCTTTATTTGCTCCGATATAGAGTTTGACCTAAATTATTAAAAAATTCGGAAAACTGTTAACAGTTTTGAAAAATACTTCCAGATTTATAATCCTTAAAATCATGAATGGTTCATCTCATTTACTTGGTTCCTATTATATAAGGAATTTATTTTACAATAAAAAAGTCATCACGTCTACCTCTGTAAACCCTTTCCTGATGTTAAGGGTATTATTGAGTTGGTGTCTGGAAAATTCAGTTTGTAATTCCTGAAACCTTTTGTTGAACGCCCTAGCCGCTTTTGAGGGGTATTTTCTTGTAATAAAAATTTACTCGTCAGAAAGAGACATATTATAACAACTAACACATTCTTCCCAACACATTCATAGGAAGCACCCACATTTGTTAGTACTACCAATAGACATAAATATGATACCTTAATATCAGCAGCGAAAAAGATTCAATGGTTCCTCTATGTATAACACCAAAGGAACCAAACCGACCACATGCGCCCTCAATACTTTTGTAAAGGAAAATTGACCTTTGTAAAATACTTAAGGGTCATAGCAAAAACGTTAGGTAACTAGACCGCCCCCGGCGAAAAAGAACGCTATTGCGTACTACATCCAATATTTTAACACCGAGTCCCTTTACAGTGTGTTCGACATGTAAAAGCGAGATTTCGAAGTTGGAGAGTCTGTTTATAAGGTTTATAAATAAGTTATCAACTACTTCATTATTCAGTTTAATAGGCTTAATTCTATTGAATACCGAACGTTAGAATTACCCATAAACATGTACGTTATCGATTACCTCATTGATGGGGGTTTTAGTATGTAAACAGGAGTGTTTGTGTTTATGTCTACGGATAAACCTATACTTCCCTTATTTACCCCTTTTACCCATATTAATTACGTGTAGGAAAACCTGAAAGGGATGTTTTATACGTTTTTACTTGAAGTATATATAACGGATTCAATATCACCGATAATAATGGAGAAAGGAGCCTTTAAATACTTTACCTTTACTATACCGAACCCAATTACTTCAGTTACGGCAATGGGCCTTTATAGGATGAAATTTCTTTTAATAATACGAAAGACCTTAACGTTAAAGAAACGTTGTTAGGATATCGTTTACAACTATTTGAAATATCCTCCTATATAACGCATTATATTTTAAAAAACGGCGGATGAAAAAAAATACAGGTTTTTATTAAGATTTCCATTGATTCAATGATCAATGACGCGGGGATTTCGTTTTGGTATGTCTTCGTTAAACGGATACAGTTAGACCTGTTTTCGATCAATTGGGTGAATAAAACCCCTATGGGGTTTGGTATATATTATATGAATATTATGGTTAAAATATTATTCTCACAGTAAATGACGCCGATTTTACTTAATTTATTCCAAAGCACATTCGTTATATTTCATTAGACCCAATATATATATTCGGCTCGGAAAGTACTTCTTCTTATTCAAATACCCTTTTAGAATGTATGGATAGAGATTTTAGGGGTAATTAAGTGGAAAATTACTACTCGAACGAGGATTTCGTTTATCAATAAGTACCTATTAATATATGGGTAAAACGTCTATATAAGCTTAATAACTTATATTATATTTTTCAAGTCTATCCGGTTTTTTCGCTCATGGCATTGATAATTCAACCCGGGTTATAGATAAAAAAAAACATAGGCTTTAGTTTTACGACGATGAATAATTCAATTTGTATATTAATTCCCAATACATTCGCCGGTTTATTTTTTAAATTATTCGGTTCTGGTAAAGAATTGCACTTTTAGGGCTGACGTAACGTTGTTCCAGTGTTATTACTGTTACATTCCTTTTCTCTTCGTTTACGAGAGGTACCCAGCGACCCATAAATGAAAGGGAAGAAAATATATTTGCATATCAAAGTACCAGTTAAAAAAATCAGATTTTCTGATAAAACTGTTATAACCTAAGGATGAACTGCAGGTTAAGGGATGAGCCAGTGGATAGCTGAGCCCAAGGACGACTAACATCCAACATATCAGGCAGGGAACATCTCTTATGTCAGTAATCTAGGGTTAAGGTTAGCGCACAGACGTATGAGATATGTTGAATATGTTGCTATCTAAGTCATCCACGGATAAGTTAAATATCTTGCTTTCCAAGATATGCAGTACCGAAGATGGTATGAAGGTCATAGGATATAAAATATATATTTATGACTATATAAATAGAATTTCCTTTATAACTTTTCAGTTATTAATACAAGTATTTAGTTTACATACCTGAATAGCCTAAATGAAAGTGATCATTTTACAACACAAATATATATATATATTTAATATCAAACTTTTTTTACTCTCACTCTCAATCATTAATATAAACCTTTTAATACCTGTTATTTACTTAGGGGTAGTGCATATGATTATTACATTTTGACAATTTTTTTCAGCCTGTAAATGTAACATCGCTAAATAATTTCAGATATCTAAGATACCTCCTTAAATACTAACTTCTTTTAACATCGGTACCCAACCCGTAGTTCCTTAAGCCCAATTAATCAACCAAATATTTTTCTTCAACAATAAGTCGAATACCTTCGACAAAAGTAGTAGGTAATCCTGATTATATCGAAGGTTTAAAAAATAAATAAATTTCCAGCTTACCACGACACTAAAAGAACTCTTTGAGGATTTCTAACTAGTTGTAAATTTCATTTTTGATATTATAACGAACATCTTATGATGAATAATAACAGAGTTACTTTTGTAAGAACTCGCCTAAAAAGAAACGCCCTGACTTAGTACGAATTCTTATTTAAGTACTGCCTTAATAACAGTAAAAACGCATAGGACGAAAAAACGAAGAAGATTTTTAAAATCGTCAAATACTTCGAAGAAAAACTTGAATATGTTTTTAGAAATCCCGATAAAAACCAAATAGCGAAACGAAAACTTGCCGGACTTTAGCAAGTTAAATCAACTTCGAAATACGCTGTTAAGTTTAGGTAGATCTTTACTCATTTAGGATACGATAATGATCCTTTAATAATACAATTTTACGAAAGATGAATGAACAACAATACAGACGAATTATCTAAATAGGATATAGCCGACAACTTTGCCGAATACGTCGTTATAACAATTCGCATCTATAACCGCTTATAGGAACGCAAATAAAAACGCGGGAGAAAAAAAAACAAAAACACATAAAACCTCGCCTTGAGCCAAATATAGGTTGTGAGTTTCCGAGAAGACCTTATAACGAAAATACGGTGATAGAAAGAAACAATTTACCTAAGACCTAAGAAAATCGACGTTTTCCAACGTAAAGCCCCTTTTTAAGGATAAGGGAAGTATTATAATTATGTTAAAACATCACTTTATACAAAAATATTGATCTCTGAAACGATAATGAAAACCCGTCCCAAAGAGACGACGATGAGTTAATATAATAAATAAGGTTCACTTTACCAACGATATGTTCCTTAAACTAATATATAAACCATTTAACCTAGGAATACCTAAATAGAAATGTAATTGTTAGAAGGGTAACGAATACCCCTTATATGAGGAAAGATTTCCCTACGATTGAAATTAAGTAGTTATATGAAATATCCAATTTACCGCGACGAAAAAAAATTATACAACCCGAATAACGAACGACTTTCAAAGCAAATAACGGACTTTGTCGAAACTTACAAATCCCTTTATTGAAGTTTTTATTATAAGAACAGTTATGTATTACAACTCGTAACAAACCGATATTCTAGTTAATTCTCTAAACAACCCTGAAGGAAAAAAAAAACTAGTTATAGGAAGATAGGAACTATTATGTAACATAGCGATAAATAATAACAACTTAGACTACTTCAGTACTATAAAAATTCAGGCCCTTGAATTACAGCCACTAAAGGGAGGATTAACTGATCCTTCGAAAGAGATCTATAAATATTGAAACGACGACGCCGAAAACTTACAAGTACAATCTAGTAAAATCAACTACAATAATCCCTCGATCTTCGAACAAATAAAAAACGAAACCACCTCTAAGAATAAATATAACGTTTATAAACCCGAATTCTACCTAGGAAAAACAGTTGTAATAACACTAAATATCAATACTACTCGAATTGCAATTATAGAATACTAACTAGCTGTTATTTTAGCAAAACTACACAAACTTTTTACCAAGGAAAAAGTCGGAGATAACGTCCTCATAAACCCTACATACTTAAAACACCACCAAATTTCATGGGCCTAATGCTTGTAAAACCTATACCTATAACACATTAAAAAAAAACCTATTTTCCCGACGCTTTACAACAGGATCAATTTAAAAACTCTGGATACACGATGAAATTTAAAATTTGAAGTAACCAGTTACAATTACGTTTTAATTATAAGATATTAGATTTGAAACCAGGGTATCATATAGAATGTATAAGAATAACTGTATAATAGAGACGATTTATAAAGCCAACATATGAAATTCATTAATAATACAAAGCGTTGAATTAGCTTGAAGAAAAAGATTTGAAACTTATAAAAATATCAATATAAATACAAGGATACCGAGTATTAAAGCCTTCGGGAAAAGGTTAGGATCGCTCGTATAAAGATAACGAATGTTCTCAAGAAGGTCCTTGAATACAACAAGTTAAAACTACTATACCTACATTATAGTAAGAGTATGAATTAGTAGAAGACTATACAATACACTATTTAATAGTAATAGGAAACTAAATTACATTTCGTCCAAATTTATCAATAGGGATAAAATCTCTTAGAAATTAAAGAAAAAACTCTATACACTTAATACTATAAAAGGAAAAAAGGTCTCCTACGGAAATGAAATTTTTAATAGAAAAACTAATTATTTTTATGCTACAGTACACGGAAAACGATACCTTATACCTATAAATATCACAAATATAGCATATCAAGAACTAATCTTAGGGATTTTTTAGTTCAAACCCACAAATCCCCGAATCGATGAAATTACTAGCTAGATTCACTAAAAAAAATTTCTTTCCCAGCGAAGGATTGCAATCAACGACGTGGGACGGAATCCATTTATTAAAAACAGATTGAAAAACCAACGTTTAAATGGACCTAGCAATTAATTTACAAAAAATACAACCGGAATTTCAAACAAGTGAAAAAATGATTTAACGACTCAACGAATCCCTTAACAAACAGGAGAAAGTTAATTAGGATATAATATAATAAAGTTAATATACTACATTAATATAAGGCGATTTCTTATATATCTGGCAAATAACGTAAACATAAAAACGACCGAAAAACTGAATGATATTTCAAAAGAATATCTATATATTAAACCAATGTTCCAAGAAAACCAAATACTAATATACCCTAGTATACGTAATACAACTACGAAATACCCTTCTAAAAAGAGACACCGAAATCTCATAAGATGTATAAACTTGGGGAAAATCAATTTAAGTCATTTATGAAGTACTTTAATAAAAACTTAAGAAAATATTATATTGAACCCTCGAAATTCCCAGCGGGATATTGAATTATTTTCATACTTGGAAAAAAAAGAAAAATTATGACTTTACGTAAAATACAGATAGCTTCACGAAATTGTGATTACAAATAAGTACCTACCACCTTTAATTAAAAAACTTTTAACCCGAATTCAAGGACAGAATTAGTTTACAATATTCAATTTTATAGGTTCCTACAACCTATTCGAAATAAAGGAAAGATAAAAATAAAAAATAGTCTTTAAAGTACGTTACGGATACTAAAAATACTTGGTAATACCCATTGAACTTACCAACATCCTAACGTTATTTCAGAAAATAATAAATTAAATTCTAGGCGAATACCTCAATATATTATATTTTACTTACCTCGATAACATCCTCATTTACTTTCCAAACCTCGAAATATATAACGAACACTTTAGTTAGATTCTTTTAAGGCTTTAGTATATAAAACTCCCAGTTGAACTACAAAAAGGCCTTTTTACATATAATTAATCGATTACCATCAATATGCAATTATGACCAAATAGCTACAATCCCAAAAAGTTAGAAATATTGAGGTATTTTCGGATACTTTAATTTCTATGGACAATATATAAATAGCTTTAGTGAAATTCGAATCCTGCTAACAAAATTAATGAAAGAAATATGAACTCTTCAAATGAAACAATACAGTATAACAAGACTTTTAAAAACTTTGCGACGAATTAACAAAAAATATTATTCCATAAAAAACAAACCCAAAAAAGTCTTTAGAAATAAAACCAAATACTTTGGACATTGCATTCGGTGGTTGATTAAGACAAAACATTGTCTAAAACGTTTTAAACTTCTCAATAACCTTTAAAAAAAACTTGACAGATTTAAATTGAATTATTCCATCAAATATAAAAACATTATAATAATTATTCAATCTTGTGGAAAAATTGCATCTTATTATCATAGAATATCTGGTTACAATATATATGAATGATAAAAATTTAGTATAATTCATAATAATCAAAGTTTTTAATAAAAGATGAACAATATAACCGGATTTCTTTTGTAATTAGACTTTAAAATTATTTATTATAAAGAAATTGAAAACGGTTAAGTCGACGTTTTTAACCAGAAATCGAGTCTTGAAAAAGGAAAAAAACTTGTAAGGTAAATAAATTTTAAAGCCGATATTTAAAAAACCCTTCTTATAAAAAAAGAACTCGATATGACTTTCCAAGTTACTTTTAATATTAGGAACCTCAATACCATAATAACCAAGGAATAGAATAACTTTATTCTCTCAATCCACAATACACTGGCATATAGATACCAAGAAACTATGGTAATAATTCACCGGATTAAATAAACCTGTAACCTACCAAAATTTAAACAGCTAATCGAATATATTCCTCCAAATTACAACTATTAAAGGAAAAACGAAACAAAAAAACACAAATTATATGAAATTTTGAAGACACTTTCAATAATTGATACCGCATAATTATCCATTAAACTCAACATCATCGTTAAGCTATTATTATTACGAGAATCTATCATAAAATTTGATTTTTATAAAGTTTTAATGATAATATATAAACTAACAAAATACGTTTACATTATCCCATATAGAAACGTAACTAACGTAAAAAAAAATCTTTCATATCTTTGTTCAAAAAATCATCAAAATTTATGAACCCCTAAAATAAATTATTAGTAATAGGAACAAAATCTCAACATCCAATTTATAAAACTTGATTCTAGCTGAATAAGCTTTAAAATAAATAATGAATACATTTTATTACCCCTCAACAGATAAACAAACGGAATGAATCAAGAAAATCATGAAATAATACCATATATTTTATTTTAACTTCCCGTACTACGACTAAGTTAAACTCTTACCAATAACACAATTCGCTTCTAATAACGCGCATACATTTATGACAGGAAAATCCAGTTTTTACGCCAACTTTAGATATAAGCCTAGGGCTTATTACGAATAAATCCAGAGACTGAATACTCCCAAAACAACACAAAAAATACATAAAAATCAAGGAAATTGAAAAAGAAATCCTATAAAAACTCCACTTTATTAAAAATGAAATGGTTCTCTATGCAAATCGCAAAAAGATTAAAAAACGAATCCTTAAAGAGGAAAATAAAGTTGACCTACTCCGATGCAATATTAAAACCAAACAACATAACGATAAACTTAACTATAAAAAGATCAAACTATTAAAAATTTTACGTAAACTTTCAAAAGTTAGTTACGAACTATCATTACCTTTAATAATTAAAGTTACCCCCATTTTTCATATAGTACTCCACCAAATAATCTTATAAATATTAAATTAAACCAAAATACTATACTCAAAGATTACAAACCAGAATACAAAGTAGAACGCATCCTCAACTTTTGAAACAACAATACAAATTACTTAATTAAAAAAAGGATACTATTTTTAGGGCTTTAGATCGTTTCAAAGTTGTCGATTGGATTGGTTGAAGTTATAGTAGTATTTCGTTAGCCAAGTGGTGGAGTTTTGTTCTAGGTTTAGAAGACCGCTAGCCGGCCTGCACTTCAATTTATATAGCCAATTGCTTGGCTCGTACCTTAGGGTAAAATATAACGTACTGCACTCGACTTAAACCCAATGCAGTAAGTCTCTACAAATATTACGCACAACTTACAGTTAAGTATAGTTAACCTACGCTACTATACATAATACTATTACAATACTAGAGGCTTTTTAGTTTGTACGTACACGTTACTGTGGTTAACCAATATTTTCCGGTTAACGTTAAACAGCAACCTAGTTCATTTTCCAATCTCCTATCAATTCCAATTAACCTCCATACCGAATTGTACCCAATTATATGCAAATTAACCACGTTTGCCGTCAATTACCCTATAACTTTAAGGTCAGAATTCATCAATTCCCATATAAAGTTCATTTGCCACAAGTTTTTACAAACCTTTACTTCAGCAATACCAATTAAATAGATCCAAATCGTTAATTAACTGACATTATTTTAATTTTCCAGCATATCTCCGGTCACCAGCACATAACCTAGGCTTTTCAGGCGGCCTATTAACGTAGCCATCGATATTTATAGTTAGTCTGTTGCTATCCACAAACTTTTCCAAGGCCTTATTCGGAGTTGCCTTCGTTATAGCATTAGCTGGATTATCTTGACCATCGATTCATCAGAACCCTTTAATCTCCCTCCCTTCTTATACTTTATGGAATGCTATTACATCGATTATTAAGCGTGTTTTTCTGGTAATTCCGAGCTTCAAGAGGTAATCGAATAAGCTTCTCGAGTCGATACAAATTACCACCGGGATAGGAAGAATTTTCAGCTGTCTGGTAATAAGATTAAGGGTTTTTTATAATGTCATTCCTGCGTTAAAACCTGCTATTATTCCGTAAACCTCCGAGGCCAGCATATTTAGCGTAGTCCTCATACATTTGACGGAAGTCTAGTAAATCAGGTTACTGTTAATACTAAACTAGATTTCTCGCCTATCTTCGTTGACTAAAGTTATTTAAAAACTAATTTAAGAAGATAGGTTGTTGTTTTTTTACGAAAAAAGTATTCGTAAAAATTATTGATTCAACCTTTAATAAGTCGATTAAAACCATATTAATACCTCATTCCAAATTTTTCATTTACTATTCAAACTTTTTATTTAACAGGATAAAGTTTTTATCCGTTAGCTTTTACATTTATACCGTAATGGATAGGTTGTATAACGCTTTAGGTTAGTATAGAGTAACAATATAACCACTATGGGCACATTATTTAAAATACTATTAGATTTTAGTCGTATTAGTTTTATCAATCGTATTCAAAATAGTGTCCTGGCCCTTTTGTCAAAAACTAAAGCAATTATTAATACTAAAACTACGAATTACGATCAATTAAAGTTAAATTAGTTGCATTTTGTCAATGTCATGAACGGATTATAATTTTAAAACTTGAAGTCTTCAATCGCCTATTCTTTCGATGCTACAAAGCTAGCTATTTCAACGAAAAAGGTATCGTTAATTTATATACCCATCACGCCAAAATCCCTTTCCTACATTAACAACAAACACAGGTCGTATGTTACAAACTTCATCACTAACTGTAATTTAAAATATGACTGGTAAATTAGAAACCAAAAAACGCCTACTTCAGCTATTCTGTATAATAACTTAATATAACGCATTAACGTCCCTAAAATAGATATCACGTAGTTTTTATAACAACTTTGATAATACGATTCGTTATAGGTCTGTTGCTAATTATGTATATGTTTATGTTATATTACAGCGATTAAAAGTAAACTTATCTTGTGTTTGAACTAAGGAAATTATTGCCACAGAGACTATTAAAAGCCAGCTAATCATCTAAATCATTAAAGACTATATAAGGATTTAGTCTTTACTTTTATCGCCGTATTTTTGAACGATTTAACGTAACTTTCCGTATGGCCGCCCCATGGTTTTACCTTTAACTTTATAGATAATCCTCGACTTGAAAATTGTAAAGTTTGGGGTTTAAAAGTTAAAATCGGTCTTCGGTACGAATTATATAACCCGTCGAGTTAATAAGCTTTTAATATTGACCCTATCTCTTTCCTTAAAAGGTCTACCGAAAGCTTTAATAATCCCTTATACTGGGAACTTTAATACCAAGTCCTCGTTATCCTTCTTTTTCTTGCTTACCTAAGTAGTATTATAGGTGCAGTTTAATATATATCTCTCCCTTTTGATATTTTCCTTTTTCGAGAGTCGTTCACGTTAACAACATTTTATCGGCTTATCGACAATGGATAAAAGAGGCTCGTATTAACTCAGTCTTTTATGTTAAAGGTCTTTATTATTATCGACTATAATATACGGTTTAATTCAAATAATTTAAAATGGTACAAGATTGTTAGTAATTTTTATAACTATTTTGGAATTCATGATAATTAAGGTTTTATGTGAGCCCTCCCATATACCCGATTCCCGCCATACGAAGACTTTATTTTGCAACGGTAAGGTAAGTACATCGATTATTATGGGGCCGTTTTTGGTATTAAAGGCATCGTTAACCTAACAACGTGCCGATTTTCTTGACGATTCCTTTAAAGCTTTACCCTAAGCTGTAACACGCTCTTAAGTACTTAATGAAGGCGGAGATTCACTCGTTAGGCATAGGTATGCTCTAAAAACCAGTAGCGTCGGCATTAGGCCTTCAAGGCCCACAATGCTGTTTAAGTCTTTTAGCGCCATCTAAAGGCATACTTTCGAATTTGTAAAACTTCCAATTTCTAGTGTAAGGATATTATACGCTCGGTGAAACAGGGTGTATACCTTCTCAATCTTTCCAATACTCTAGTAGGCTTCCACAAGTATCTATTTATACTAAATATCTATTATCTTGGCATCATTTTAAAACTCCAACACTGCAAAGTTAATGCCGGTATCGTAAATAACCACGTTATGAGGACCCAGGTACGTATTGATCCATAACATATTTAGTGTTTTCCATGTATCCTTTGCCGAAAGGGACTTCAAAAACTTGGCCCCGTAAAAAAAGGTAATGAATTCAATAACATAAAAAAAGGTTTAATATCTAAACAAAATATATTAATAAAAATCTCGCAATTAAAAATCTTCTATTTTTCTTGGTATAAACTTAAGTTTCCAGGGGGTGTAGGTATAAATTTGGTAATAGTAAAAAGATCATTTAATGAACTTCAAAGCAAAGTATTCCTCATTTTTATACCCTATAGACTTTAGGACTTTGTATAGCCTATTAACGGCTAGGTAATTAAAGCGCTGATATAATTAACGCGTTTTTGTCTCCATCAGATTTACCACCACTACCTAAAGTTCTTAAAAATAAAACTATAGGTACCCCTGCTTAAAGGCGAGGGGAAACCTTTGGCTGTTCTTAACCAATTCATCCACGTTAACGTTGATACTAACGCCGAGGGTTTTAATATTCTCCAGAGGAAAAAAGGGGTAGAAGACTTGAAAATATAAAACGTAACTACTCCAACAACAGTTTGAACTACCGTTATACCTAGTAACGATAATTAATCGCCTAGTCTAAAGCTAACTTTAGCCTTACTAGCATCGTAACGCTTAATTTTAATAGCTATAAAACTTTCCTTCCACAATAACACATACTACGAATATTACTCTGTTAAGTACTTTACTGTCTCTATGTTTGGCATAACACTTTGAAACGTATGGTCCACTTAACAATCGCAAAGATTAAAGGTATATAAAGGGTTTAGGAATCAATTAAGGCAAAGGTAAGGGTTTTCACCACCTAAACAGTATAGGAAAACGTATTCGGCTAATCACTAAGCCATGTTAAGAGCAATATCATTACATCACTTAATTTTCTTGAGGGCATTATTGCCGTTAATTAACTCATCGCCTTCGAAATTTGCAATTCAATTTAAATAGTTTTATTTAAAAGTGATAGGGTACTAAATATAGTATATTACTCTTCTATTATTCTGTTCAATAGAAGAGTGCCGAATTAACCAACAACTAGATTTTCCATGAATCTAATATCCATTACCAATATTACGACGATAATGTTTTTATTTTTATTAACGCCAACGTGATTAGTACCTTTAGTCCATTATCGATTGGCTCAACCTTAGGTCTTAAGGGTACTCGTAGCCATACTTGCGATCGATGTAATTCACTACCGTAAAGTTTTCTTCATTTACGTTAAGGAAATTACCGATTTAAAGGTACATATCAAGCGAGTTTGGTATACATGTTGTTATAGTAGCAATCGAAAAACGTAATTAATTAAAAAAGCCTTCGCAAATAGTATTTGAGAATTATAGAGTGTATTTAAACTCGTTAATGTCTGTAACTACTACCCGTATCTGCTCGTGAAGTGTAGATTCGCTAATATAGGCATTTTTTATTACTCGTTGGTACAATACCAACTTTTCTAGCATTTAATTAAAAACATCCATTAGTATTTCCTCCTCTTTCTTCTTCGCTATTATCGTAATTCACCGCGTAATAGCTCAATCTATATGGTATTGAATGAGGTGAACGTCGTACTTAAAATTACTCTTTATAACATCATAAATTTCATGAAACGTAGTAATTCAAATTGAAAAGGTTAGGTTATAGTTCCTGGCGTACCCTGTAAGGATTTCGGAAAATAGTAAGTAAAAACCTAAAGGGGTAACCTCTATTTACTTACAAATATTTAAAAATGGAATTATATTCGTGTTGAAAAGGTTATAAAACTTTCTGTTATACTTCTCTATATAGTTTTAAATGTTGAAGAAGTCTGTAAAAATCTTGTAATTAATATTAATTAACTTGAAAAGTCTTAAAGGCAGTTTGAGATAGTTATTCTAATCTTACTTAGTATTTACTAGCAATTGGAATCTTAAAACTTCCAAAACACAGTATTAAAGGTGATTTCCAATCGCGTGGCCTAAGGGATAAATTCCTATAATAGGACTTGTAATAAGCTCTGGCGTATAGGCAAACCTACCTTAAGAAGGTTTTCAAGGGGTCTATTGATTAAGGTACCTGGAGGCGATATGTATTCAAAGATTCTGGAAGGTTTAACGATCCTAATTAATTAATCGGTAAAAGGCGTCAACTTTAATACCTCTTGATGCGTTGGAAACTGTTACTTAGTGCGCTTTACCTCCGTCGAGGATATATTCTGCGCTGTTACATAAAGGTGCTAGATTACTAACTAGGTTTATAAAGTTCTTATCGCTAACGCATAGAAAAGTCTTACTTAGCTCAAGGTAAAGGAATAGTTTCCTAAAACGCATATATGGGTATTAAGGTTCTTTAACACCTTTTACTTTAAGTTGTAAATCTTAAGTATATTTTTTGAACTGTGCTAAATCGAAAAGGGTTTTAGCCAGCCTAATAAAGCTTTTCTTTGGCACTTATATCCCTAGACGTTTAAATTCTGCCTTAAATTTAAACTTAACGGTTTTTTAAGTTGATTTTTTCATATTAATAGTCTAGTTGTCGAAAAACCCGCGATACTTATGAAAAATGCGGTCAAGGTTTTTACCGCCGTCATATTTCAAAATAAAACAGCCGACGAAGTTGGTCAAATACTCCTCGGTTAAGTCTTTATCAACGTTGTATCCCCAAAGATCGAAGTTATAATACTTGGCGAAAAGGTAACCGAAAGTCTTAATTACTTCTTTACTAATTGGGTCGGTAATAACTTCAAAATGCGCGCTAAATTTAGCCATCTTCAATTTCTGACTTTTATAGGACGTATAAGACGTGTATAGCGAGGGACTTTGTAATCTTGGACGTAGGGACTTGGTATTTTAGTGTAAAGTCACAAAAAAACTTAGCGACTAAACGTTAGGTTGCGCGACGTAGCTTTCTTAACACGATCTAACGATTTTTAATATTTTAGCTTAAAATAGAAAAATTAACGATTAAATTAACGTAAAGGAAGTAAAAAGAGTAATGTAGGGGTAAATTTTTGGTATAAAGAGTAAAGTCGGAAGTCGTCTTTAGTGGTAAAAATAGAATGTTATTTATTTTTTTGCCGTAAAACTTGGTTGTTTTTGCAATAGTAACACTCTTAGTTGTACTGACTTAGCCGTTTGCCATCTTGCCGAACTTTAAGACTTTTAATAGTTAATTTCAACGTCTTCAAGAAATATTTGTGAAGAGTTTTTAGTATTTTCGATAACGATACCGTTACTACCTTTAAGCTACCGTAAAAACTAACGCAACATAGAAATATTCTCTACTTACTACCGTAAAAACTGATGAAACAATAAAGGCCCTTGGAAAAAATATTTCCTCTATCCTAGCCGTTGTTTAACGTAAAGCGTAATCGGAAAGAAACTTCTTCTTCTATTTAGCCAATTTGGGCTTAACTTAATAAGCACTAATCAGTATTGGTAAGGCCTTAGATTGTTGTAACGTTGTCGATTCGATTAGTCGAAGTAACAATAGTATTACGTTGGTCAAGTAGTGAATGTTTTGTTCTAGGTTTGGCAAACCGCTAGCTGGTCTACACTATAATTTATATGGCCAATTGCTTGGCTCGTGCCCTAGGATGAAATGAAGTGTACTACACTCGACTTACACCTAATGCAGTAAGTGTACACAAACAATACGCTCAACTTTTAGTTTAGTAAATTCAACTTTACTGTAAGTAAATTTGACCTACTTCACTGCATATAGTACTATTCCAACAGCTACGAATATAGTAAAAACGTATAAAAACTAAAAAAAACACGTGAACGAAATATTTTAGAAAATTCAAAAATTCCACTAAACAAAAATCATACATATCTTTGCCGTATTAAGATTACACCAAAAATCGAATTCAAAACCCCTATTATAGAACACAGGTACTTTAACTACTAAATTTCGAAATCGATCAATACGGAAGAAATATAGCGATCATGAAAAGCAAAAAATCACTACTTAAAACCCTCTAAAATCACCAGTAGACGCAATAATAATATTCTTAAACGAACTAGCCTCCAGAAAACCAAATCAATTAACTACGAAATATTCTATATTCACAAAACTCCAGCTAAAACCCTTAAAATTGAAACCAAGCTACGCAATACTTCACTCTTTAAAAACCATATCTTAAACCGAAATAAAACACGAGCCCGTTCAGATTTAGCCTCCTTTGCTTCAACCCGCTTAAGCTTTTTTACATTATTAATCCTACGGCGAATAATATATATCATGTTTTTAAACCATATATTCGTTGATTTACGTTAACGTTCCACTTCCGCTACGGTAAAATGAAAGCACTTCTCGAAGCTTTTACCCTTAGCCTTTAATAATTTGTATTATATTCATATTCCGCGTAATTCGCCAACGCTTAAACCATAAACTTTGTAACAAAACCGACCTAAAAAAATGAATTTAATACATTGCAATAAGTGGTTAAAAGACATTTGGTAAAATAAGATACCAAGACCCTCATAAAATGAATAGAATAGTGTAGTAATGACGTTTTGAAAAATAAATAAAAAAGAATACTTTTACTTAGTCTTATCGAAAAAAAGTCTTATAAAAAACCAGATTTTTCTACTTTTGCAAACGTAGCGAATTGGGAAGTTACGATAATTTAAAGAAGGAACTTACAAAACTATGAAAAGAATTTCCCGGATCTTTCGAGACGAAAGAATTGAAAAGAGAGATAATATTATAACCTAAAGACCAACTATAGGTTTGAGGATGAACTAGTAAATAGTTCAGCCCCACAAAATTCAACGTCTAATAAATTGAGTAAAAAAATCTTTTATATTATTAACCTAGGGTTAGGGTTAGTGTACAAACGAATAAGACATATTAGATTTATCATCATTCAAGCTATTAACGGATATATTAGATATATTATTATCCAATCTATTTAATACTGAAAATGGTGTAAAGGCTATAAGATATAAAAGATACCATCATTATTATACAAATAGTATTTACTTCATAACTCTTTAATTATTGAACTAAATATTGAGTCTATATATCTCAATAGCTTAACGGCTAGTGATTATTTTATAGCACGAACCCAGCTTCTCATTATTGCACTTTTGTTACCTACGCTATCAAATGCTAACATAAACCCTCTGACATCTTATATTTACCCACAGGTATTCAGTGTGATGATTACAAAAACCCGGTATAATACTAGGGCGGCAGCGGAAACCCTGTTAAAAGACGCTTTCTTTGTTTCCAGGCTTATATAAACAAATATACGCTTGGTTAAAGGGTTATAAAGTCGGAGTTATATTAAATTAATATTCTTTAATATTTTACGCGTGAAGGAATAGCCCTACCAACCCTGTTTAAGTTTACTTCCAGTACTAATAATTACGTAACCTCGCTCGGTAACGCGTTTCTTTTACGTAATTTGACTTTTTCAACCCCTTTTCGCAAAAGGCGTTGCCGGGGCTATCGCTTCCTTTAAAAAGGGAGCCATACGTAACTCTACAAGTAAATTCTCCTTATAATTCGACATAGGAGGCACAGACCTTAAGGACTACAGAGAAATTTCTATATTAAACAAGCTGGGCCTACGCTTGATAGGTACTACGGTTACCAATTCTCAATTAAACACGTTTTTTCATTGTTTCTCCAAATTTATAAAACCTAGCTTTAAAGATTTCAGATCCCTATTTACTAGAGCTCGAATTATATTATCGATTGTTAATAAAACCATATATAACGTAGGCCCTATGATATCAAATTCGATTATTTTTATATCTATATCTACATTTCCGTCGCTTTCTAATACACCTCCCATGTAATAAGATTCCACGAGGTTTATAAACAAGAAAAAGACACAGAATAACGGCTTTATTACCTATTTAGGCTTAACCAACCCTAATGCTTTGGAATACCAAATACGCTGACTACGAATAATTATAAAACGACTAGAGGTTATCGAACGCCTAAAATAAATACAGGACTTATAATTACTTGGAGAAAAGTAAACAAAACAACTGCTATACACAAAACCTTATTGGTAAACTATACAAACGAATACTTTAACATTATTAATATATAGGAGCCGTAATGTAACAAAAAAACAGTCAAAAGTTCATAAAACACTACCTGGTTTACGATATTTTTTTTTATCAATTCGGAATGAGGGAGGTTTCGCCGCCACTTTGAAAGGCTAGCGCTAATTACTTAGAAAAACCCTGCTAAAGATGCTTAAATATATTCGGAAAGGGCTTCATTTGCCGCCACACACTCGGGGCTAAATTTTGGAAAGTATTTTTTATCATAACTAATTCATAAAATCGATATTACTAACATATATAAAGATTGATTTACCGCCGTAATACTAACGGAAATTTACAATTATTATCTTGGATTTCAAAGCATCGCAAACGAGGAGTTTAAACTTATATATAGCTAAGCGAAAACAATTTTAAATAATACACGCGAAAAACGTATACTAAATATCTAGTCTCTCATAACTGGCATATACTTTAATGATCAGGTTAAAGTTACTTACTCATCTCTCAAATACATTCTCGACCTTACCTTTGATAATATCGCTGAGGCTAATTCGGTGGTCCAAACTAACCTTAATAATGAGTACGATTATAAAGTTTTATTAATCATTTTTTTAACGTGAGGATCCTAATTCTCTATCATTTCGCGAATTTAGATATTGATAACCAGCCTACCTAGCTTTAGGGACCTGATAGTCGTAGAAATAACGTCTTACTACCCCTTTCTAACATCGAAAACAAAGTTACAGAATATGAATAAGTGAAGGTCTTCGCTCGGTTATATTTGGACGCTTGATATATAGTTGAGAAACTCGTTATAATTTGGGTTAAAGTTTTAAAGTAATAAATTCCTAAGTCAAATACACTTTGTTATTGTATAAGGAAAGCTAATAAACCTGGGCTACTTAAGGTAGGGTCTACAAAACGTAGAAACATTTTAGAAGAAGTATAACAGATACGCGTAAATTTATAAAAAGATAAGCTTGCTCGAACCGCCGACCTTGCCAACGTATATGGTAATATTAATCAATACAAATCTCCATTACTATTACAGGCTCTTTTACTCAAAGTAAATGGTTTTTTTTGTTTTTAACGTCGGTTAATAAACTCAAACCCTCCGAAATGATATCTTTGTTATGGTACGACCTATAATGGTAAGCCATATAGGTTTCAAATGAAGTTTACTATTGAGGTACAGCGGAAGACTAGAAGAGGCTACCGTGGCCCATCGTGTAAGACCTATGAGCCTGGCTATTATCCATTCCGTTACGTGGGCTTATACGTGCTGTGTACGGACCGCGCCCAGTCTACGCCCAGACCGGTCCCAGACCGAGTACTGTACATTCCGTTACGTATATAGCAAAGTAACCTATAGATTTAATAGCTAATGGCCTAAATCTATAATATAACCCTTTTTTCTGGAATATAGTAAGGAATACGGCGTCCCGTTAGTTTAAAGTAGGGTACCAAAGTTGCCTACTTAATACGTAGGCTGGATGCGAATCGGTAATGTAGCATTTAACGTGTCGTATAACGTATCGGCCGGTTGAACCCTTCACCTCTGACACCGTATAACGCGTCACTTGAATGTATCGTATAATATATCCTATTTATCGCTGATGTTACATAACGCGCCCTTTGAATATATCGTATAATATATTCTTTTGACCGCCGGTACCATATAATGCGCCAGCCGGTTTAACCTTGAGACACCGATGCCTCTTAATGTATCGTATAACGTATCGACTAGTTTAACTATATATTGCTAGCGCCCTTTAACTTTCCGTATAGCTTATCGATTTTATCATCGGTGACGTATAATATACCCTTTTGCCGTATTGTATAACACGTAACCTTTATTGAATCCAGTCCACCTATACCTTTAAATACGGATTTTAACGCGAATTTTAAAACTTCCCTCCTTTAACTTTTATATCGTCGATTTCTCTTTAATATTTTCCGCTTTAGCGTAACTCTTTATAATAACCTTTCTACTGTCTTTAGTATTTAAGCTGTCAATTACCTATTAATATCTCGCAATAATTTCGCCTTATTCTCGTTTTTATAATGAACGTTCATAATGGGATTAACTTGAGTTATAAAGTTATAAACGTATTTAATAAAGATGAGCAGTCGCCTCGTAAAGTATATTACATTATTATAACAAATATTTTATCGCGAACTATATTTTATAACCTCGTATTTTAAGCAACTTATTGATTTTTAATAATATGGAAGATAAAAGTGCGCTCCCTCCCTTATAGGCGGAAAAATCCTATATATCGTATATTAATTGCCTCTTTCATTCGAAAGTTCCTTTTATTTACGTCTAAGTTTATCGTATGTAAAGTTGTCGTACGTATCGGAAAATTTATAGTAAGTTAAATTAATAAATTGACCTTAGAAAAAACCCGGCCATATTTTACCTTCATTTGTAATATATTTAAAAGATAATTTTCATTTACGATATCTTCCGGTTTACGCGCCTTCTTACATTAATTGGTTACCGTTACTAAAAACGAAGGTTATATTTTATCTCTTAATTGTAAACGACGAATAGGTGATATGAGTTATCAACTCGTTTATACCCCTGTCTTTTTAATTAATTTATTGGGGCATTTAACTTTCAAAAGTTATTCGAATATAAAAAGTATTTACTATACCAGCTGTATAGGTTATTATATGTCGCCGGCGCCTCTTCGTTCTGGGTCCGTTTTTTAAAAAAAATCCTCTCTTACATTTTACAATTTTGCCTATTTATTGTAACAAAACTCCTTTCACTAACCTTACGTTAACGTATAACGTATTTACGCTAACCCCTTTTAACACCCGCTATATTTCTTTTCCTAAAACTGATTAAAATAGTTAAAAAAATATAGCTACATAAGTTATATTCTTGGTCACTAATATAAGTTATCGCCTTTAAAGTATAACAAGCGATATTTAGGGCCTAACTATACAAGCTTCGTTTGTATTCGTATTTTAATTACTAACTTTAATTAGAAACAAGCTGATAGAGCTAATAGTAAATAGGTAAAAGATTGTATCCGGGTCGACCGCGTTGTATGGGCCTAAATTAATATATTATAGTTCTTGATAACCCGCTTAAAATGTTGCTTTTCCAGCTCCGCCTCTCGTCCCACCCTTCGGCAGCAATTATCGTCGGCTTTACCTAACCTTCTTCCCTCCTAACGTTATTCGTTATTCTTGCCATCGCTCCGCGCTCGCTTCGCCTTTTACCAACCCTTTTCGTCGGCGTTTAAAAACGCTCACTACGCTCCTTGTCGTCTTCCTCTACCGGTTTCTCCCAATATTGAAAGCTAATTGTAATACGGCCCTCAACATTAATAACTGTTGGTAAGCCTTAGACGTTTCAACGTTGTCGATTCGATTGGTCGAAGTAATAATAGTATTGCATTAGTCAGATCGTGGATATATTGTTCTAGGTTTGGCAGACCGCTAGCCGGTTTGCACTGTAATTTGTATGGCCAATTGCTTGGCCTGTACCCTAGAGTGAAGTGCAGTATACTGCACTGGACTTACACCCAATGCGGTAAGTCCGTACAAAGCAATACACTCAACTTGCAGTATAGTCACTTTTACTATAAGTAAGGTTGACGTACTGCACTATATGTAGTACTATTCCAACAATAACATTATTACTCGTTACACCTTAATAAAGACAATAATAACGAGTTTGTAAATTTTTAATTAGTTGTGATAAAAGCTGTTTCGCGAGCGGATATTTATTCGAAAAGGTTGGGTATTATACACCCAGCCCTACCTATCGTATTATATCATAAAAGTAAGAGAGTTTCCACTCTTTTTATAAATATCATACTATTTACCAAGTATAAGAGATTCGCTTTATATAAGTTACTCAATATATACTTGACGTTGATGTCGAAATAACGGGTTATAATGAATCAGGGTATCCCTTTATTTCGTTTCGAATTGGATTAAGATTATAATGTATTAATAATTTTTAGCAACTTTTACTCCGGCTTATTATAAACTTTTTTCAACTCATATAAAATTAATCCCTCCTGGCGCCGTTTTCACCGAGAATTTTTTTTTTAAACTTTAAACTCTTCGTATATACCCTTCTTTATATGGTTAATGATAAAAACTAGTTTCAGGCTAATATTGGATAAGACTTATAAAAAAAGGGTTCGTAACCGCTTATTGACCAAATTTATGTAAAAGGAAAGGTGTTTACCAGAAATATTAAAAATAATGTTAAATAGGTTTAAAACGTTGACGACTCGATATTACTTTTAAAAATAATTCAACTTTTGATTCAAATGGTTACTTTTAATATTGTGACAGTTAATCTAAAATCAATCCTCCACTTTATACCGTTTCGTTAAACGTTGTCTAAGATTCGCCGCTATCTTAATTTATTACTAAATATATATCATCGTTGCTTAAGCTAACTTTGTCTCCTTATGTAAGTATACCAAAAACATAACGGCTCGCCTTACCAGAATAATTAACGACTTCGTATCCATATTCACACTTGAAACAAATAACATCTTATACCTATTTACTGAACTATTTGCGTTAAATCTAGTAACCCTGGACTTTCTTTTATTTAATATAAATTAATAAATAGGTAAAAACAAAGTCTAGTAATATTATGAAAAGGCGATGACAACTCGCAAGTATTTTTGAACTTTTTAGTTTATATGTTGAATATCGTTATTTATTCTTAAATAATACGCCTTAAATGAAAGTTATTATACTTTTACCATGAAATATAGAGTTTGCAAAATAAGTTTACTGTTGGTAGTCCTTCGATATTGCAACTTTGTCGATTTGATTGGTCTTTGAAGTAACAGTAGTATTGCATTGGTTATATAGTAGATGTATTATTCTAGGTTTGGCAGATCGCTAGCCGGTCTGCACTGTAATTTGTATAGCCAATTGTTTGGCCCGTGCCCTAAAGTGAAGTGCAGCGTACTGCACTTGACTTACACTCAATACGGTAAGTCCGCACAAAGCAATACACTCAACTTTCAGTACAGTCAACTTTACTGTAAGTAAAGTTGACCTGCTGCACTGAATGTAGTACTATTCCAACATTTACTTAATTCGAACCGCGGTTATAAATGATAAAAGCCAGAAATCCATGAAATTTTCATTATATATTCCGGAAACTCTTTGTATACGTATAAGCCATTATAAACTATACAGCTTCGAATTTTTTTTTAAAAAGAACGATCCGTAATAACCAATAAATATTGATGGGAGTTATTAATGACTGGTAGGTCGACTATAAAATCGACGAAAATATATACTTAATACCGATTTAAAATGATAAAAAGTTAAAGGGGGCTTTATCATAAGGTACGACTAAGTTTTATATTATCTTATTACGTCTATATTCGATATAAACCTTAAATATTTTCGTTTATCCCCTTTTAATAGTTATTTCGTTAAAAAAAAACTCGAAATAAAATTCGTTTACTCGAATTACCTATAATAGGCGAATTGTAAGTTTATTACAAGATTTTCGTCATTAATATTTTTGTGTCGACAATTATAATCGGTTTTGATAACATAACGCAACTTGAAAATTCATCTTATAATCCGTAATCTATACCGATTATTTTTCCTTAGCCAAAAAACGCTTAATACTTTGAAAAACCACTCATAGGAAAATTATATATAACGGGTTGTTCGTTACTTTTGAATTTTACAATTCCGTTAGGTTACACAAACTGAAATTAAAGTAAATAATTGGCGTTAATAAAGTTAGCGGATTTAACGCGGGCCGGGTCCGCGATGGGGTTACCGGCTTCGGCGTATTAAAGTTCCCCGGCGTTATCCCAAATAACAACCCCGGTACAAGCCGGGACCAAAGCGATCCCGCCTACGTCGACCTTTCCAAAACCTTCGGCTCGACTTTAAGGTGTAAATCGTCGTATCCCAATAGCTAAACCTCCTTCTTTACAAATTTATCAATATAACCCGTCGTAAGATACGTTTTTATAATATATAAATATATCATTATTACGTTCAACATAATAATAAAAATAAGTTAAAAACACGCGCGCGACGTTTCTTAACTTAGAGCTTATTTAATAATCTTCGGATGAATATATTTGGATAAACGCTCCAAGTTATGTGCCTATAACATAAGTAATATTAAAAAAACGAAAGGACTTTATTCCATCTAGCTTGGCGTTCAGAAATTAAACGTAGGAAAGAAAAATATTCTTATCCGTTATAATCCGTTAAGATTATAAACGGGTTACGAGCGTTATGTAACTTCAAAAACCACGTTTTTAAATAAAACTCTATCGCGAAAAACTCCTTATCATAAATAGTATAGTTACATTTCGCGTTTGTTAATAGTGTAAAAGAATGAGCTATTAGCTTCAAAATGTTATCCTTACCCAGTTATAATAAATACCCTTTTAAGGCCGTTTCCAAACAATAGATTTTTACTATCATTAGACGAATTGTGTCCTAATATATTAAAATCTGGGCCGTAATAAAGGTATCCTTTAGGATTTGAAATATGTTTTCCTCCTGCTTTAACAAAGCCTAATAAATTCCTCATTTCGTTAATCGAATAAAACGATTAGTTAACTCGGAGAAATTAATAATGAAATTTCGATAACAATCAATAAAACTTTAAAACCTTCGAATTCCTCGAACAATACGTGCTAATATCTATTCGCATATTACCCGGACTTTTTCAAAGTTAGCTCAAATACTTACCCGAACTGTTATAATAATACACAGGTATTTTACTTTTTTAACTAGGAAGTTACGAATTTTTGAATTTAGGTTTAACTCCGTATTACAGAAGCGTCTTAAAATTACACGAACTTTCGATATAAAATCTTATTTAATATAGTAAGAAAAAAGAAAATGAAGTCATCTTCGTAAATCATGATGAAATCATTTAAAATATCCTATATTATGTAATTAATATTTCGTCAAAAAGTCACAGATATTCCTGTTAACCTAAAGGGAGAAACTAACTATTTCAATAATTCCAAACGTATACGAAACGCCGTTAATTTTTCTTATCTGGATACAATCCAAATACGATAAAAGGCCGTTCGAATATCCAATTTCGTAAGCTACGTCAACTTCGATAACAGACGTAGGGTTTCCTTCATTAAAGATAAAGGAAAAAGATCTTATTAGGTAATTTTATTTAATACCCGGTAATCGATATAAAACCGCAAGCCCCCCCCCCTCTCTGTTCAAAAAATAAGTAATACCGGCGTTGCGGCTGGTAAGAAATTCACCTAAACTTAATCCTTATCGATTGATTTTATGATCTATCGTTAAAACTCAAAAGATGAAGTTCTTAATATAGAATACGATAGTTTTAGAGGTCGTTTTATTCAAGACTTATATTTGTTCGGTTTCACAAAAATATAGTACTCGGATTTTGTAAAATGATAACCTTGTCTTTATCAAATAGGTTACGGAATTTTGCCAATTTTGATAAAAAAACGCAATTAATACTTTTCCTCTTTAACAATAATTTGCGCCATGGTTTAAAAAATTCGCGTTATCTTGTAAAAACTTAGTATAAAAGCTAATTGAAACTAATCCCCTATAAACTATACCTTTCGATACAAATATTTTACCAAATCGATAAAAACTGATCCTACTTCATCTTATATATCACCCGACCTAAAGCGTATTATTAACGCATCGATAATTAAACCTTTCTCATTATAAATTACCATTCGATTACCGCCAATGTTTGAAATCTCCTGTCAATACTGCATCTAATGTATCTAAAAAATTATTTCACATTTCATTCGGGAAATAATATATAGTAATATTGGGCTTAACTATTTATCAATATTTATATGGAACATGTTTTTTCAATGAATACGGGAATTTTGCCGTAACTTTAATATCGTATTAAAAATTTGAAAATATAATAGCCGAATTTGCTTCATTTTTAACCTCTATGTAGAAGTCTTATTTATAATATAATAATAATTCTAACCAAAATTGACTTAAACATTTAGAAGATAGGCGTGATTAAAAAGCAGGAAGATAAAGAAGGGATCATCATTTATTCGTATTTCCATTGAAATGAATTTATTTTTATAGGATTTTATAATTACTCCGTTGAAGTTATATAACCCCTAAACGAAACTATATCCAAAATTTAAGTTTACCCTATTGCCGTTAATAAAAAACCTCTATCTATCTTTTAAAATTATACCGTATATACGTACTTCGAAGGTAATACCAGGCGGAATTTATAACTCCGTTAATAATATTCCGTTAAACTACAACGTAAATAACGCCTTGTAATAAACTAAGTCCAGCATTCCTTTACCGTTATCCACGTCGTCTTACGTCCTTATGTAATGATCACACTAAATACCCGTGAGTATATAGAAGGTGTCAGAGGGTTTATGTTATCAAGAAGATAGCAGAGGTGCTGAGTAAACAATATCGCAACCGTGCAAGTCGTGATCAGAAGCCGTAAGGCTATTCAAATGTGTAGACTGAATACTTAGATTGACAACTGAAGAGCTATGAATGAAATACTATCTATGTGGTGCTGACCGTGTCCTTATATCTTTTATCCTTCATACCCTCTTCAGTACTGTCCTGGGTTGGATCATACTGGATCGCTATGATCCTCCGTTCTCTGGATCATCTTGGATTGCTATGATCCTTCATGATCCATCACGTGACTTTGCTTAGTCATCGTGACTGACATAAGAGATGTTCCTCGCCTGATGTGTTAGACTACAGGCTTCTCAGTGGCGCAGTTGCATACTGGCCCATTTCCTGACCCAACCGCTGTTTGGGTCATGACACCTTAATCCTAAATGCGTACCAAACGGATTTATTAAAATAACTAAACGCGATATTAAAAAAATTAGCTACGATCATTATGACTTTTTAACGAAAATACTTAAAAGGTATAAACTCTTATTATAACTATATCTTTACTTGGCTATTAATTGAACAGGTTCTGCTAACGAATGACCTAAACATCGTTTTAAATTTAAAAACTTTGATTTATTAACGAATTCGCGGTATTTGACTAAGGTTACGATGTAGTTTACCTGACTTACGTTTATCGTAATAAATTTGTCTCAAATATGTAAGAATTCGCAAAAGCGTAGGTAATTATACTTTACAGCTAAACGCTGATCCAATTCGCCCGTTTGAACTAACAATATCTCAAATCCTATAACAAATAATATAAACAAGTTTTTATAGTTCATAAAAATCCATTGAATTCGAATAAAGATTTGTTTGTACGATAAGGGTCTTTAAAAACAAATTTAATGTAATCGAAAAACTTACCTATATAGTATATACCTTCGTGTCCGCCGATTACGAAATACGTCGTAACAATTTACTTTACCACCATTGTATAATAACTTTATACGTGAAAAAAATGTATATCGACCTTGTTTAATTTACATTGAATTTTATTTTAATATAAATTCTATCGTTTAAAGCTTCGCCGTCCACGTAAAAATAAATCCGTCGAATTACGGTTGGTTATGTTGTTCTCACCAACTCTAATACAGTAAAATGTTAATATGAATCGTTGCTATATAAACTTCGAATTATTAAAATTCAATTACGACTTAAACGAAGTTGACAGTAAGGTTGATAATGAAAGTCGATTAACCCGGCTATTATAATTACTTAATAATGAAAGCGATATAACTTATAATATTTTATGAACGAAGAATGTTGTTTGAAATCGGCCCCAAAAGGGTTAAAAGTATACTTAAAAAGGTGGAAAACTAGGTATTCACCAACGGTCCATCCTCCTTAATAAATTTGAAGTAAAACTTAAAATTATTGATATCTGCTATTAATTTGTTTAATATAAGTAATATTTTTCGGAAAAATGAAAAAAACCTTAATATTATCTTATAATCCAACCTAAAATAATAAGTCAAGTAGGTGCCAAATAAAATTTACAATTAAGGTATAGCTAAAGACTTAAAAAGGATACCGTGGCCTATCATATAAAAGCTATGGGCCTGGCTAGTGCCCAGCCCATAACGTGCCCTCACAAGTACCGTATACAAACCGCGCCCGGTCCGCGCCCGAACCAAGCCCGGATAGGGTACTTCACATTCCATTATGTGCATAGTCACGTAACCTATAGACTTAATAACCAATGGCTCGAATCCATAAAAATCTTTAACAGGTTTTTAATTGCCAAAAATATCAACAATAACCTCTTTAAACGATTAAGATGACTTCGAGTATATTATTCCATAAGGGTTGAATATTTCCGATGAAAAGGTACAACGTAATACTATCAGAGTCCGTAATACGTCAGCTGGGTTTAACAACATAAGAATACGTCTTTTTAAGACTTATTAGAACTATATTACGGAAGCCTTACATACCCTTTACAATATGTGCTTACTCTTGAAGATTTTTCGTCAAGTAGAACAATAATCGAAGGTTTTTATAATACTTAAGCTAGGCGATCGGGACCTATTACAACCACGTTTTTAAAGCCCGATCTCTTTAATCCTAGTATACTTCAAGGGGTTAAAACATATCGTGGTTTAACTTATATCTTATTCCCTTATTACAAAGGGTTTCATTATCGCCCAATGAAGTGGGGGGACATTGCAACAGTCCAACGCAAACCTGATTATATTTTTTACTTATGATATCGAATCCGTCTTCGCCGAAAGTAAGTTTATATAGATTTTTTTTATAGAATGTTTAAAGGTATTTAATACCTTACTTTATAACCATTCAATTCAGAATATCAAATACCTAAAGTTTTACCGTGCTTTATTTACTTTCGTTAAGGTTGTTTCAATTAGCAATACAATAAGGGTTCTATACTAAATAGCTGCTATAGGGTTTTCTAACCTTAATTACAATACCTTATAAGGCTTTTCTCCTTCTCATTCTTTATATAATTTATATGACGTATTTAGTTATATATCATTTTATCCATATATTAATTTATGTTCATAAGGTTTTGTTTTACGAAGATCGTATTTCCTCGAATTTTACTTTATAAATTTCGAAATATATTTGCAAAAGACGGAAAATAAGGCTATTGATAATAGATTGGTTTTCATTTTGAAAAAGTTAGAATCTTTACATATTACCGGTTGCTAAGGCTTAACCCACTTTTCAAAGTATAGAAAACCCTCGTACTTGCCGTTAAAAGATTAGTCTACCCGATTATAAACCCTTTTTAACACTAAATTTCAAGATATACAGTAACTGAGGATTTAGTTTAACCGTTTTTTATTAGGGCGGATTTATGTCGGAAAACGCGTAACAAAAACTTTAAAAGTCGTTCGATATTGTAAAGGATTTTCGCGTACGAAATACGGGCCTCCGCCATATCTTTTACGTATAACAACCATTGTAGCGGTCATTTCTATATTCATGTTAGTAGGTATTTATCGTTGCAATGTAGTTGATTCGAACTACTGTGGTCGAAGTAAATAGTATTGCATTAATATTGCTGATTGAGACGCGGTTGTTCTAAGTTTGGTAGACCGTTAGCCGGTCTACACACTAATTTGTATGGCCAAACGCTTTGGCCTGTGCCTCACTTTGAAGTGTGCACCTACTATACTGCACTTGTAGTGTAGTGTATTCAAATCCCACCAACTGTAGTCAATTTGTAGTACGTATAATCATCTTTAATGTAAGTAAAGTTGACTTGACTATACTGTATTTGACTACTATGCTAATACGGGTGGCTTTTTGTTTTGTGCCTATACGTCAGCGTGGCTTGCTATCGATTGGTGGCAACCTCTAAAATCCCTTTTCGGTTTTTAAGCTAATAACTAGTCAAACTTCTTTCAATTCCGATCGATTTGTATTGAAATTAACCTTAATAACGGTCCCTTGTGGCCCTTTTACTCCACCCCTCCGAAAACTCTGTTTCTCAATTTCCGTGCACAGGTATTTCGCTACAGACTTGCACAAATCAGGCACGGAACTAATTACTTACCTTTTACTAATATCTGAAACTACTGCCATTGCTACCTTTGCTACTATTACTATTAAATTCACTATATTATCAATCTTTTAGTTTGACAGGTCTACCCTATTTCTTCGCGTTATATGATGGGCGGTTTACGTAGCCCTCGATTCTTATAGTTAGCGTATTACTATCCACAAATCTTTCCAGGGCACTATTAGGTGTAACCATAGCTATAGAGTTAACGGAGTAATCTTTACCGTCGATTTACCGGAAATTATCGATTTATCAGGCTTTGTATGACTCCTTTGAAGCTATTCAATTTATTATTAGACGTGTTTTATTTTTCGTGCCCAGGTTTGATGGGAATTGATAAAGACTTCGGGAGTCAATATATATTATCACAGGAATTAAGGGAAACTTCTACCATTTGTCAATAATCCTTACTATACCGCTAATTATTCAACAGATATCAAATCTCGTTATTATATCATAGACTTTGAAAGCTAATACATTCTGGGTTATACGTTTATATTTAACGAATATTTAATATATAAGGTTTTAGGTAATAACAAATTACCCTTTAGACTTGCCCTCGTTAAAGATTATTGTTAAAACGCTGATTTATGATGTAAGGTTAGTATTGTTAATAAATAACCCGTCTGTAAAAAATAACTTTGCCTTCATTAAATCTATAAAAACCACGTTAATTTCTTTTTCTATGTAACTTATTTTAAATTTAATCCGTTTGTTTAGCCTGTTAAATTCCTCGTTTTATGGATCCTATGCCTGTACTGTAATAGAAAGGTTGTACAATACTTCCAGTTAGTATAACGTGGTGATATAGGCCGTACGGGATCTTTCCTCTAGGTATATTTATAATTTTGCTTCGTTGGTCTTATTGATCATCATCAGGCTTATAGCTTAACGATTTGAACATAGTCTAATATAAATAAGGTTTTTAACCTTAACTATTTCGATGCGGATTAAAGATTTATTAAAGTTATATTGTATATCTTTCGCCAACTTCTTAATTGGATTACAATCTCAAAAGTCTAACAATTCGATAACACGTTATTTCGACACTATAAACTTAGTATTTTTGAACATAAAGATATCGTTAATTTTCATACATATGATACCAAAGTTTTTGCCTTTTATAATTGATCAACACGTGTTAAATGTTGAAGTATTTATATGTAGCTTTTTTTTAAAATATGTTTGGTATGTTAGGAACCAGTAAACGCCTTTCTTAGTCAGTCCATATAAAGGCTTAATATATCGTATTATAGTACCAGACGGAAACTCGTCCTTAATTCTTTTAGTTGTTTGAACAATACAATCCGCTAAATATCGATAGTAAACTATGTATACGTTTACGTAATTTCCCGGAAATTAGATGTAAATGAACCTTTTACAATAGAATTTAAACTGGCAGTAATTAGAAAGATCAAACGCTACCTAATTTTTAAATTATAAGCGATTAATTAAGGATCTAGTCCTTACTTCTATTACCGTTGCTTCAAATAATTAGCCGTAACTTTTTATACGGCTAATTCGTGGTTTTATCTTAAACCTTATGAATCATCTTCGACTTAAAAAATAGTTACGTTTTATACTTATAATTATGTTAACGGTACTAATTATATAACCCTTTGTAATAAAAAGCTGTTAATTTCCACTTAATCTTTTTCTTGACGAAGTTTATCGGGTATGCTAATAATACCTTCGATACGTAGTTTAAGGGTAAGTTCTACTTTAGACTTCTTCTTTTAAAATATCCACGATATTGTATACGCCTTGCCCGGATTATATTCCTTATTGCAGTCCTCTTTTTCAATATATATCCTCCTTTTGAGTAGACTTTCACGCCGTAGACCCTTTATTAATTTGTTAATGATCGGTTAGGAAGGGTTGTATTGGATAATTTGTTCGACTCGAAGGTTATCGACGTTAGTATTTTTATCAAACTTAAAGGGCTTAAGGGTTTTTCAATTCAGTTTAACCTGTATAGCTCGGAAAGATATAAGACCGTTTGTAGTTTTAACCACTACGTTTAAATTGGTAATAATTAAGATTTTATACGGCCTATTCTATCTACCTGAATCGAGTTACGTAAAAACTTTACTTTAAAGGGAGATGGATAGCACATTCATATCTAGCGTTCTACCTATTTTTTTTCCCTTAATTCCTTTAATTTTTTGCTATATACTATAACGCGTTTTTGTGTATTTGACGAGAGTAGCGACTTAGTTATTATACGTAGGTAGGTATCAAATACTAGTAAAGTTGGTATAAGTCAATTAAGTTAATAGTATTGTTAAAGCTTTCTACCGCCATTTGAAGTCGCGTTTACTAATTTATAGAGCTTTTTATTTTTATTATAGAGATATCGTAAATATTTTATAAAAGGGTATATTTTTTTCGACTTTACTAATACCTTCATAAATCTTAACAGGGACCTATTTATATCAAACTCCCATCGAATTTATGTCAACTTAAAATTTTATTCTAATGAAATTAGTATCGATGTCATAAAATTATACATTTAGTATTCTGAGGCGTGTGTTAATCTATAAAACGCGTAGTGATTGCCACGTTTCCTTCGTCGTAATAGTCTTAGAGAACTCAACGCCGTGAAAAGCTGTGGCGGAGTTTAAAATATGTAATATTAACTTGATGTCTAAGTATAAAATGTTTACAAAGACTTTCGAATTAAAATTTCAATCTCTTCTTAACGTAAACATAAACATTGAAGGGGATTGTAAGTGTATTTGGCAATGGTATCAAAACCATTTAATTACTTTAAACGTTGGAAAATCCATATTTTCGTAACTAGTAGCATTTAAGACTTTATAAAGTCTATTAGTAGTCATATAGTTCAACTTATAATATAGTTAAGAAGTTCTGCCTTCGTTAGGTTGATTACCATTTCCTCTGGCTTTCAAAGATAAAACCAAAAATTCCCCTATTTAAAGCTAAGAGGGAACCTTTTACCGGATTTAACTTATATTTGTTTATTAGTTTAAATATCAAAGTTAACACCGAGATGTTTCATATTTTTAAGGACAAAGAGGAAGAAGGTAGGAGATTCCAATGTGTGGAAAACAATAAGGTTAACAATAGTTTTGACCGTCATCGATACGAGTGAAGATAGATTTTTTAAGGCTAAAGCTTACCTTAGCCTTGATAGTATCCGTATAATTAAGTTTCGTAGCAGTATTAGTATCTCTTCGAAACTCAAAGTATTACGAATAGCCATCTATTAAATATTATGTCGCTCCTGTGTCCGACATGATTATTTAAAAGACCTGCTCTACATAAAGATTTTAAATGGTAAAATAATATATAAGGTTAGAGTTTTTATTGTTATGTAGGTGGTAAGGGTTTTTACCTATAAGGCGCTACAAAAAGGCGTAGTCGGCAAGTTGTTATGTTACTTCCGGGCCGGTACTAGTATTCTTATGCTAGCTAATAGCTTTTTGTTTGTTTTAGTCCTTTTTAAACTTAATACTTTTACGGTTTTCGATGGTGTTAAGGTAATTATTAGTAGAAGTGGAGAGGAATCACATATAGTACCTTACCTGTTTATCTTTACCTTTAGCGGCAGTGTGACATGTAAGCTAGAAGTCTTATTTGCCGCAAATTAAATATCTTTTGATATTTAAAGCAGACCTATTTAGTTTATTAAAAGACTTAAAAAAAGAGAAATAACCTCCTTCGTGATTCCTTTCCGAATTTGGGCCTTTCTTTAACCGCATTCGGCAGGCCTTTCGTACTTTTGATTAATGTAATACGTTTTAGGGAAGTTTTTTTATCGTTAGTAAAATTCGGGGCTTAGGGGTATATACTAGTCGATCCGGAAACTCGAGCTGTTACGGTAGTTAACGAGGAACATAATTAGTTAAAAGACCCTTTGGATATGGTATTTGAGCATTGAAAGGCGTATTAGAACTCTTTATAAACCGTAACAGCCTACTGGACCTGCTATAGTAGGGTATTTTCGCTAATTTTTACGTTTCCTATTACCTATCAACGAAGTATTAGCCTATGAAACATTTAATTAAAAAGGTTTATTTGAATTTCATACTCTTGTAATTTGACGTATAGAATTACTCAATAATATCTCAATAGGTATGATAGTAGGTAAAATTTTTATTGATTTTAAAGTAACCTTATAGTCTATTGTAGATTTCGCAGAAAAAAGAACAATTCGTCAAATACTGGAGGTAGTAATTCTTGGCTTAGCTGGTAAGGATACTAGGAAACAACGAGTGATAACCTGGCAATTAAACCCTTATTTGGCAGTAGATGTTAAATAACGGGCGTAACTTAACATCGAAAAGGTTGTATGGTTTATCGTTATACTTCTATTTTCCTTCTTTAATTTTGACGAACGAAAGTAATTGATGTGAAATCCGTATCCACTATGGGAATAAGTTGAGGGCAAAGCGAAATTTATTTCTTGAAGTGACCTTTTGAATTATTTGGCCAGGAAAGGGGTTAAGGTTATTTGTATTGGTGGGAAGGATTGTTATGTTCAACCGAGTTTAGGAGGGGAAAACTAATAATCGTACCTATAATAAGTTCGTATGTAAAGCTAGTTCGCCCTCAATTTTGCTATTCAAATCCAAAGTATTAAAAGGCTTAGATGAAGAGGGTTCGGAAGTTTTCGCCGCGAAGGAATTAATAATAATCCTTTTAGTATTAAGGATTAAGTCGAGATTTTTATTTAATTAACTAGTAAAGTTAAGGATTTGAGGAATGTAAGTCAATTACATTTTTATGGCTAATAATATTAGATCCTTAATCTCATGTAAAAGTGTTTAAGGAATTTAGTTAAGCTTAGAAAAGTCTTTACAAACGTAGGTAGGAGCATTAGGAAATACTATTGCCGACAATCACTTTTCCTTTACTTTTATCTTTATAAATATATTAAGCGTCTTCGTTAGTGGTGTATTAGACGAGTTAGTTTACTAAGTTGACTTTTCCCCTTTTTTCAAAGAGATTTCAACGCCTTGGTTATCTAGTTCAATTTTTATCCTAGTCCAAGTTTATCTTCCTGTTCGCTTCCATATGTTTAGGGTGGAATCTTCAAAGTATTTTTAAAAGTTATTAAATGCTTTGGATTCCCTCTTATATCCGTTAAGATCCGAGTTGAGAATAAAGTGGCCGATGGTATTGATAAGGTGTTTTAGGGTTAAGTTTTCGGTAGTATCGGTAAACAAAGATCTTCGTCATAGTGCTTTACGAAGATGATTCCGAGGGCTCTAATCGTCTTTTTCTTTTTAAAATCGGTAATAACATTATTTTCAGTACGTCTTAATGATAGCATAACGAAAATAAAAAGGTTTAAAGAAAAAAGGAGTGGTATAAAGTAATCGGTTGTAAGTTTACTATGAAAGTTAATATAGGTTCAAGGTTGAGAGACTCAATCGTTTTTGAGATTTGTAGTAGCAGTACTTACAATAGAAATATCCGTAATAGTAATAACTTAACCGTTTGATAATTTGCCGGTTTAGTAATCTTTAAAACTTTTGGGTCATTAATTTCAACGTCTTTCAAAAGGATTAATAAATTTTTCTTTGTGTTTTCAATAATAGCGATATCGTTGCTTACTTATAGACTGCCACAAACAACTATATAGCCTATAAGCCTTTTCCCTTTGCTATCGCGAATAACTATATAGAGTATCAGGGCACTTCATAAAAACCTTTTCTTTACCTTAACCGCCGTTTAGCCTAAAGTGTAACCAGAAAGAAGTTTTTTTTCTACTTAGCCAATCTATGATTAACCTAATAAGCACTGATCAGTGTTGGTAGACTTTTATCGCTGCAACGTAGTCGATTCGCATTACTTTGGTCGAAGTAACTGGTGCTGCATTGATATTATTGATTGAAACGCGGTTGTTCTAAGTTTGGCAGCCTGCTAGCCGGTCTGCAGACTAATTTGTATGGCCAAACGCTTTGGCCTGTACCGAAATTCGAAGTGCGCACCTCTACATTGCACTTGCAGTGCAGTGTATTCAAATCCTACAAACTGCAGTGAATTTGCAGTACGTACAATCAACTTACTGCAAGTAATGTTGACTTAACTATACTGAATTTGACTGCTATTCCAATATTTTACCTATTACTTCAAAAGTTAATTCTTTGGTTACAGACAAAAGGGATTTTATAAAAACATGTTACGGTCCTATTTGTCGTTACGACAAAGGCGGTTACACCCTTATACAAGACTTCGCCTAACGTTGTTGCCCTTAGGAACTTTGGGCTTCCTTTTAGTAAAGTCGCTTTGAAATAATAACGGTTTCGTCTCGATTTTCGGCTCAAGACCCTCGACACTATCTACCCTCTTATACAGTATATCGATTTGGCGCTTTTTATGGCGTTTGAAAAATCAGGGACGCAAATTACTACAGGTATACCAACCGATAATCAAAAGGTTTTTCGCGTCATAACAACGCTTCGGCTTTTTTCGCGGCTTTATATACGCGTAACATAGGATATTTACACCGATTTTAAGGATTTATTTCCACCATATCGCTGGATTGAACCGGCTAAAACACTTTCACGTCCCCTCATAGCTACCGACGAGTTTTTTTTTTTTTTTTTTTTTTTTAATTTCTACGGCTTATTTAACTTAATTTACGATTATTTTCCAAACCCTTCAACCTTCTTACAAGTGGGTAAACTAATAAACAAAACGTTATTTCAATATTTTAAGCCTAATACTTAAAACTCGATCAATAACATATTATGATTTTCATTAACGAATCCGAATGACTTTTCTATGACCAGCATTACATTAGGTATAAGTACATAATTTATCGTAATAGGAATATGGTTGCGAAAGATCCGAAAAACTACTCTATTATATACGTTTTTAATACGAGGGTTATCGATGCGTTTCGAGATTTTAAAGTGGTTATGCGTACTACTTTGAATAAAATAACGGTATACGTTAATAATACCTTAATAATATAGGGTTTAATTAACAATTCTTCTACTTTCCTACAATAAACTTTCTGTGGCTTTTATGTTATAATCGCGTTGTCCATGGACCTTATTATAATTGAATGAAGCTTAAAACATAGAGATATTGACAGAAATAAGATTACGAATAAATTTGCAACTTCTGATACTTAACTCTCTCATAGCCTTTACGATAACAACCAACCTTCTACTAACTGGATAAAATCGATATTCCGCTGAAAATTTAAAATTGTCAAGGGAAGAAAACGTTTTATCAGGGTTAAATTAAACTTATAATATAATCGTTAGGGTTTTATGTATACGATTAATTTTTGGTTGGAATTTGGTAAATCCCATGGATCCAGAACTTTTTTACCGTTATCCTTACTCTTACAGCTTCTTTCATTGCGGGTATTTTTACTTTAAAACATGGGTATAGGGATTTCGTGCCGTACTTGTGTAGATTTTAGCTTTTCGAAGCAGACGAAAGTTATCCCCAATACCATAGTAAATAAAACGTAACCTACCTAATTTATTACACGGTTTTAGTTAAGGTTTGAAAATTTTTGCCTTAAAATCTAGGGAAACCCTTAAATGGGCGTATACACGATACTTATATAAATAAGGTCATTCCGAATCCTGGAATTTTCCTGGAATTCGATTGCGTTACAAAATATTTTTCGAAAAACAAACGAAATTAAATTATAACCTTTTTAAGGCCGCGGTTACCACCCGCTATCAATGCATAAGTTTTACACCCACCGATGTTTACGTATGATACCTGCCGACCTTTACATACACATTCACCATTACTACCACCACTATAATATTACCGATAAACTAAAGAAATCATTCCTTTACCAACTCTACAATAACCGCTACCAATATCTTAATAGTAGCCGCCAGACCGACCCGTTCTTTCTAAAAAAGGATTATAGGTCCTTAAAAGGGATTAAGGGCAGTAGAGGGGGCGGGGGCGATTAAAATGGCAGGGATGGTGACGGGGGAAGGGGTAACGAACCAATTAGGGATGAAGCTCATGTTCCTCCTACTATTGATCTCGTCGCTGTCGCCGCCTACACCTGTTTAAGCCCCCCTAATAACGGGACCACGTTGTTCGTATAAGGCCGTTACAACGGCCTGTATCGCGCTATCTTCTGTCATCTCCACACCAATGAAAAGGGGTCGTCGTAATGCGGTTGGTCGCCCGAAGGGTGCCTTTACCGCAACGATAGCGTAGTATGCCACTAGAGGCTCGGCAACGCTAAAGACGACAGAAATATATCCGCCTTTACGTTTAATTGTTACCACTTTTCATCAAAACAAATCCTTAATATTATGTGTATTTCGGGGTATATACGCGCATAATAAACGTATTGTATACCCTCTCCTACCCTAATACAGGCCTCGTTACTAGACCCTGCCAATAGAAACCATATTTAACCTGTATAAATTTACGCCCCGGCGGCGGAGCAGAGGCTGGTCATATAAGTCAATGGGATTAGGGAGGGGGGAAAAGGGAGGGGGATGTTAAGAAGAGGGGAGGGGGGGCGGATCTGGGGCGGGTTTAAGGCGTTTAAAATCTAACGGCTTACGTATCCGAATGCGTTGGGCCCGCGAATATATAGCATGATCTTTAAATGTTAGTATCAATATCATAAATTATATTAACAAAGGTACCCTAACTAAAAGGTAAATGAAGTTATAAGGTACTAGAGTATATAATAACGTTTAATGTTTTGAGTTACATATTTATTTGATTAAGACAAATTTTAAGCTGAAAGGTCGTATTGATATAAAACCACTTTTTATATAGAGTGGTAACGTATAAATTACTTCGTATATATAAAGGGATCCCTTATTATTACGATATACTCTACAACGCCTACACGTAACTTTATACGCGTTTTATATTCGCCACTTTAGCGGGCTTTTACTTTTATTTCTTTTCAGCTTTACAAAGTCTTCCTTTCTTCAAGGTTATTGAAGGACCAAAACGGTCGTATTCTTAACGCGATTAGGTGTTAGACGGGGACTAGGATAGCTGTGTGTTACAGTCCAACCAGGACTGAAATTTACACGCCTATGGGTCTCTAAATTTAGGGGTACCCTAAGGTCTTGATTTGAGGGATAGTGGAGGGCTAAAGGGGCTTTGGCAGGCTACAAAACCCCACGTTACGATCCTTCACAAGGGTATCTACAGGTATATTTCGTATAAGCTAGTATACTGTATTACGGCAAACACTGAGCAGTGATGGTACAATAGAAAAATACAAAAAAAAATAGCGTTGTTATTAAGCTATCATATCACACAGTATTATTCAAGCCTTTTACCGCTATTTAAAAAGGTACCTCCTAATCAATAAAGCTTCCAATCTCTAACGTAAGGATATTATACGTCCTGATAATTAACTTGTATACCCTATTAGCTTTACCGATGCTTTAATGGGTTTCATCAGGTACTTATTTGCATTAAATTCTCATTATATTGGTATTAGCTTAAAACTCCGCCGCAATATAATTGTTATTCGCATCATAGATGATAATGTTTAGTATCTATAAGTACGTGTCAATCTAGAATATCATTGATGGTTTTCAAATTTCATTCTCCAATAACAACTTAAGAAATTTAAAGCTATAATTTTTTTTTGCCTAATTTATTGATTGAAGAATAAGTTTGTTATATAAATTTAAAAAATAGCCGTAATTTTACAATTGAAGTCATCATTGTTTTTCAATGTGAACTTACAACCTTTAGATGTTTAGGCATCAGTTTGGGAATAGTGGTCATTTTTTTTTATAACTTTCAATGCGAATTATTCCATATGTTATTCCATACAGATTCAAGAACTTTGTATAATTTTGCGACGGCTGAGTAATTCAAGCGTTCGTATAATTAACTTATTTCAAACTCCGTTAAATTTATTATCGTTACTTTTGATTTTGAAACCTTATTTGAAGTTGAAAAGAAACCTTCGATCTTCCTCAACCAACTTATTCACGTTAACGTTAATATAAATACGGAAAATAGTTGTGTTTTTGAAATAGGAGAAAAATTAGGTAAGGGATTTATGGATGTGGAAGTTAATTGGTCTAACTACTATTTATATAGTCATCGATCTAAGCAATAATAATTCTTTGCTTAAAACAAATCCAAATTTAAATTTGACGGTATTTTGACGATTATTTTCGTAACGGGAGTGTTTTCTAGTTGCAGTGCGATGTATTGGAAATACCCTCCTATTGAATATCTTATTTCCCCTATATCTGGTATAATTACTTAAAACTTATTCCTTGTGTAATTATTACAAAGACTGAAAGTATGTATAGTGTTAGCTGTTCAATTTTCATGATAAAGGTAAGGGTATTCGACAATTATATGATATAAAATCCCGTGTTTGACTAGTTATTAAGCTACTCTAAAAATATGCTCTTTTTATCACGTTGTTACTTTAATATAGATTTATCATTTAAAGTATTCTCGGATTCGTAATCTACGACGCTATCCAAATAGTCGTTTTCACAAATTATGAGGTGCTAGGTTCAATATATAACCTATAATTTGCAACGTTTTATAGTGGGTTGACGAATTAACTAATAATTGGACTTACTATATATCTAACACATTTTTTAATTATCAAGAACATAATATTTATACTTAATGTGTCAGTTTAAGTTTTACCTACATTATTATCGTTAATTGAGAATTTAATGTATATATTTTAAATTAAATCTTCAGCGTAAAGGCTGTTTGTACCTACGGTTAATTTAATATGTGATTTAAAGGTCTTCACTATCCTAGTTGCGGAAGTTGTTAGTTTAGGGGTATATATGAGTTAAGTTTGGCTTAAGCATCATTTAAATTGTTAACAAGGACCTCAAATATCTTAAAGAGACTTAACAGGTAGTATTTAGATGTTTTAAGGCGTATTTGAACTCGTTAACGTTAATAATAACCGTCCGAAATTATATGTGAAGTATTATTTCGCTTATCTAGGCTTTCTATATTATTTAAAGGCATCATGTTAATTTATGAAACATTTGGTCAATGATATATATTAGTATTTTATTCTTTTTATTCTTAGTTATCTTTGTAGTCTTCTTTGTAGTAACCCGATTCATATAATATCGCGTAAAATGAACATCATATTTCAATTAACCTTGTTTCATTCTATGTTTTAAATGAAATACATGTTGTGGTTAAAAAGGTCAGGTCATAGTCCTTAGTGTAAACTATAAAAAAATCCGAAAACAATGAAAAAACGAAATTTAAACTCTATTTTTTTTTTTTTTTTGCAAATTTTAAGGAACGGTATTTCATTCGTGCTAAGAAAATTATACGGTTTTTCGTGTTACCTTTCTGTATCATTCCAAGTTTTGGCGAATTCAGTAAGAAGCTTATAATTAATGTTAGCCATTTCAATCCGCCTAAGAGGTAAGTTACGATAATTTTTCTAGTTATAGATAGTAGTTCTTACCAAACTGTGCCTTCAACTTTCAAAGTTGCAATGGTAAAGGTAGGTATTAGTCGCTTAACTCAAGGGGTAAAATTCTGTAATATGATATGAATTATAATGAGCTTACGTTTATAAGTATACCTGCCTAATTTTTGCGTTGTTCTATTACGCAAAACTTGACCTTGAAAAAAACTTAAAGATCTTAAAAAAAAGGCCGGACGGTTTTGAAGATATTCCTAAATCAAGCGTTGGATAACGCCGACGTCAATTCCTTTTACGGCGTTAGAAATCGGTATTTCATATGCTTTGCTTCCACCAAAAAAGTACTTCGGATCATCGCGGATAAGGACTTAACTACCCAGAAAATTATCAGGTTTTTTTATCGTTGGGATGCGAAAATTATTACTGGAATTAACAATTAAAATTAATTCGGTATTTGGAGGTAGTCCCTAAAAACAAGTATAAGGGTGTTAATAGTCATCAATACCTTTTTATTTTACTCGTAGATCCTAAATTTTAATATTTCACAGGCAATCTTGTTGGAACTATATTGTGGTGGTATGGTTTACAGTAGTATTGAAAGATGAAAAAGCTAAATCTTAGTTGAGACTACAAAGTTTGCAGTAAAGATAGGTATGTACAACAAAAAAGAAAGGACAGGTAGAGCATGATACCCCACTTGGGTCCAACCAAATGCTTGAGAACAAAAAAGACATTATATCCCTATCATAAGCGAGCGCGAGAATTCCATAATGTCTCGTGAGAACAGTTACTCATGAGAAGGGATACTCACAAGAAGCAATACTCGTCAGAACCAACACTTTCAAGAGAACTACAAGTACTTACGAGAAAACTATTAATACTCGAGAGAAAATTATTTCTTATGTCAAATTCTTTTTAAACTATTTAATCAAATCTTTGCAATGTTTTAAGTTCTTAAAACTTACCTATTTAATGTTCTTTGTTGTAAATATAGTCTATTTTATAAGATATTGAACTTATTAGCTTACATGGCACCAATAGTTGTATCTTTTTCTTAATATATCTTTAATTTTCCATTCATTTTTATCTCCCAGGTATTTGATAGGTGTAAAAGGCAAAGCTTTTCATTTCAAGGTTTCATGATCCTGGATACATATTAAATATAAAATATAAATGGTCGGATAATTTTCGTAATGTGGAGGCAAATTCAAAATGAAACCTGTTTTTTACCTTTTTTACAATATTAAAGGTTTTTAGGCGAATTTGAGCGAGTTAGTTTACTAATTTGAAAGATTATATACTCTACCTTTCATGAAAGAAATATGAATACCTATTTTGAAATTATATTATTAGTAATATTTATGATAAGTGTTTTTTTTCAGGTCACAATACTTCTCTCTAACTAAATAGTGTATTTCCAATATTCCCGTATAAAAGTTAAAGTTGCCTATCAACCCAGTATAAATAGGATATGATAGCTTATCAATAATCGTAACTTAAAATAAAGAAAGATCGTAAGGGATGAAATCTATAATTCGAAAGTAAATATTATGAAAATTTCACTATAAAGTTTTAATACATTGAATTCAAGGATATTTAGGGTTTTTTACCATATGGTAACGTAATGTCAACTTAAAAAAATGATTTTTCTTTTTCAATTTACCATGGACTTGAAGATTATAAACTATTATTAGTATTAATATCGGTCCTTAAGCTTTTTGTAAATAAATTTAAAATCAAAATCAAAATTCTATATCGAGATCAGAAATATTGTTTTGGGAAATAACTATTTCAATAATGAAAAATATGTCAACAATATAAAACAATATTAACCCAAAATATAAGTTTTTTTGGGGGGGGAGAAAGAAGCGTCCATTTTTATGTATTACATGGTATTTTAAAAGGAAACTAGTGGGAAAATTACGAGGAAATCCATGTAAATAGTATATATAAACTTTTGAGAAATTTATATTAGTTGTGAATTTCCTATAAGCGTTGAATATTTTTGTTTATTTAACTACATTACTGGTTATTCTCATCACATATCCTGACTAATTCGTATTCAAATCGAAAAAATAAGTTTGTTTAAAATCACTATTATGCGTTTTAAATAGAAATGATGGTATTTATCGTAAACGTTAGCAAGTAATTATCATATCACGGCATTTGGTATTACTAAAAGTTTACAGCTGATTCCGTTTCGGTTGTATAAATGACGATCGACAAAACGAAAAGAGTGCCTGAGTTTTAAAGCTAAAATATCGTTTTTTCAGTTATTCGTACTTGATTCGTATAAAATTAATTTCTATGTTGCATCTACCTGATAGCTGGCTCAAAGTTGTTTACATAATTCATATGACATTTAAAAAAATTAATATGTATAATGAGATTTGGCTTTTTTGTAATAGTGTTATAATTATTAAAGATATGATAGAGGATAAAACGGACGTCTTTTTTTACTTATAGTTTTATTGTTTAATGTAAAAAGTCTTGATTAGGTAATACGAATAAGATTAAAGCGGTTTAAAAGATGAATGATATTTAAGTTGTATATATTTACCAATTAAAAACCGTGGATTCAATTTTTGTTACCGCAGTTAATAAATATAATGTTTGGTAAAATTTGATTAATTTGTTTCTTTAAATTTATAGTTTGTAACGATATATATTCTGTGGGACTTATTTGCTAATATAATACTTAGGTGCTTTCAAGATTCAATAAAGCAAGTAATTTCAAAGTTGAAAGGATTGAAAAAATTTCTCTTTAAAAAGGTATCGAATAAGGAATTTAATGAGCGTAATTATTAAAGATCAAAGTTATTGGCTATAATTGAATATATAATCACTTTTAAGTTGGAAAAGAATTATTCTAAACCCACGTTACAAATTGAAATTGATTTACAAAAACAGAGGTTTTATTCAATTAGGATAATAGAAACGTAAACTTCGACATAAGTATTTTCAAAGCTTGTTAAATAAATGTTGCTATTACGTCTAAGTTTTATTATCATAAATTAGAAGTAATACAAGCGGTTTCCTCCATTTCTAATATCAAATATACCCCTTTTTCAACCTTATAAAAGTAAGACCTTATGAATGTATGTTGACCTTGAGTCTTTGTATTACGTTTAATAATTAAAGAAATTATGAAATTATCGAACGTAGAAAACTTGCTGTACACAAATACGTTTTTAAGGATTTCAAGTTCCTTAGGAACGATCATTTATGAAAACCTTAGGTGCGTTCTTTGGTTTTGAAAAGGACTACAACATTAACGTAGAATCCGAGCAACTTAACAAACTGGAAGCCAATATATGAATTTTCTAACGAGAATGATAACTCTTATCGGAAAAATAAACCGATTATTTACTTTAAATTAGTAAGGTAGTTTTCGAACGTATTGAAAAGAATAATAATATTGTTAATGAGAGCTTTTCAAAAATAACGAAATTGTGTAAGCATATTGGTAGGGCCTTAGATTGTTGAAACGTTGTCGATTCTAATGGTCGAAGTAATAGTAGTATTGAATTGTTTAGGTGGTGGTTGTATGGTTCTAGGTTTGGCAGACCGCTAACCGGTCTGCACAGTAATTTGTATGGTCAATTTCTTGGCCCGTAACCTAATATGAAGTGCAGCGTACTGCACTCGACTTACACACAATACGGTAAGTATATATAAACAATACGTTTAACTTGTAGTACAGTAAACTTTACTATAAGTAAAGTTGACTTATTGTATTGTATGTAACAATGTTTTAATACTAGTGGATTTTTATTTTGTACGTGTACGCCAGTATGGTTGACTAATTTTTTCCGATTAGTGTTAAATAACGGCCTTGTCAACTTAGCAAGCCGCTGTTAATTTTAATTGACTTTTATACTAAATTATACTTAATTGTACGCAAATGAACCTCATTTAACCTTAATTGATTTCTTGTTTTGAGATCCGAGTTTATTAATTCCCACAAAAGGTTTTTTTTTGAGATATGCCTTTATAAACCTTCACTTTAGCCGTATCAATCCAACAGGTCGCTATTGCATCCTTCGCCTTCGTATTCCTGGTAGTATTTCAGTTTACTAGCATAGTTTTGGTCGCCGGTACGTGACTTGGGCTTGCCAGGCAACCTATTAACGTAGCCTTCGATGTGTATGATTAGTCTATTACTATCCAAAAACCATTTTAGAGACTTATTTTTTATTTATTTCTCTATAGTATTGACGTGATTATCTTCACTGTCAATTTATCGGAATTCCTTAATTTAACTTTATTCATGCGCTCTACGGAGTGTTATTCCATTAATTATTAATTTTTTTCATTAGTGGTTCCGAGTTTTAGAAGGTATTCGAAAGGGCTTCTCGAATCAATATAAATTACCACCAGAGTAAGAGGATTTCTTCGCTTTTTGGTAATAAGGTTAAGGGTTTTATATAGTGTTATATTTACATTAAAACTCGTCATTATACCATAGCTCTCCGAAGCTAACACGTTTCACATAATGCTTTTGTATTTGACAGGGGTTTGATAAATCAGACTATTGATGATATTAAATTGGTTTTTATGCCCATTTTTGTTGATAAGGATTATTAGAAGGCCGATTTGAAAAAATAGGTTGGTTTTATATTTAAAGATATGTTCGTAAAGATTACTAACATAGCCCCTAACATGTTGATTAAAACTATATTAATCCCACGATCCAGGTTTCGTATCTGATACTCGAGCCTTTTATTCAGCCTGTTAAAGTCTTTATTTACTGAATCCTATGATTTTATCGCGATATAAATGTTGTAAAAGGCTTTCGGTTAGTATAAGGTGGCAATATATCTGCTACGAACACGTTATTTTAAGTAACGTTAATCCTTGACTATATTAGTCTTGTTAATTATAGCTAGAATAATACACGCATCCTTTTGGTAATATCCAAAGCTAGTATTAATATCAAGCATACGGATAAACGATTTATTAAAGTTCAATATTGTGTTTTTCATTAATGTCGTTAGTGGCTTGTAATTTTAAAACTTAAAAACCTTAATCGCCTGTTGTTTCGATGTTATGAAGCCAGCCGTTTTAACGAAAAGGGTATCGTTAGTTTATATGCCTACTATATTAAAGTCTCTTTCCTATATTCTTCATAAGCTAAGGTTGTACGTTAAAGACTTTATCATCAATCGTGATTTAAAGTAGGACTGGTAGGTTAGAAACCAATGGATACCTGTTTCAACCAATCCATATAGTGGTTTGATATATTGTATTACCGTCCCCGACAGGTAGATAACACGTAGTTCTTATAGTAGTTTTAGCAGTACGATGCTTATTAAATCCGTTGCTAATTACGTGTAAACTTACGAAATATTACAATTATTAAACGTAAATTTACCTTTATTTTTCGCTAGAAAATTTGTTATCAAACCGACGATTGAACGTTGTTCATTTTCCTAAATAGTTAGCGAATATATAAAGATTTAGATTTTGCTTTGATCGCCGTATCCTTAAGCGATTAGGTATGACTTTTCATAAGACCGCTCCATAGTCTTACCCTTAATTTCGTAGATAATCCTCGACTTAAAGCTTATAACTTTCGGGTCTTAGTGATTAAAATCGGTTTTCGGCATAAATTGTATAACCACTCGAGTGAATAGGCCGTTCAATTTCATTTTCTTGCTTCTTTCAAAAAGATTTACCGGAGGTTTTCATAATCTATTGTATTTAGAACTTTAATACCAAGTTTTCGTTATCCTTCTCTTTTCTATTTACCCAAGTAGTATTGTAGATACGGCCCGGTATATATTATTATTTTTGAATATTGTTTTCCTTCAGGGGTTGTCCGTACCGACGAAGTTTTATTGGTTTGTTAATATCGGATAAAGGAGGTTCGTATGAGTTTTGTCGTTGAGCTTGAGGGTTTTTATCGTTAGTAGCCCTAATATAAGGCTTAATTTAAGTGGTTTGGATAGATATAAAACCGTTAGCAGTTTTCATAATTACTTCGAAGTTCGTGATATTTAATATATTTTATGGGTTTTTCTATTTACCTAGCTTTCTTCATACGAGGGCTTCACTTTGTAACAGTAAATCAAATACATCGATTTTTAAGGGGCCGTTCCTATTATTAAAGATATTATTAACCTAACGGCGTATCGATTTCCTTTGTAGTTCCTTTAGAGTTTTGCTGTAATCCGTAATATATTTTTGAGTACTTGCCGAAGGCAGAGATTCATTTATTAGGCATGGGTACACTTTAAAAATCAGTAGCGTTGGCATTAGTTCATTAAGGGTTACAGTATCGTTAAGGCCTTTGACTTCTATTTGTGGGCGTGCTTCCTGGTCCATAAAGCTTTCAATTTCTAGTGTAAAGATATTATTCGTTCGGCGAAGTAGTGCGTATGTTTTCTTAGCCTTTTACATGCTTTAATGGGATTTTACAAGTACTTGTTTATAATAGATCTATTATTTTGGCATCTTCTTAAAACTTCGTTTCCGTAAAGTTTGTATCGGTATCATGGACGATAATGTTAGGTAGACCTAGGTATATTTTAATCTATAATATCCTTAGCGTTTTACACGTATCCTTTGCCGAAAGGGACTTTCGAAATCAAGCCCCATAAAAAGAGGTTGTAGAGTTAACGACGTAAAGAAAAGATTTTTTATCTCTGTAAAATACGTAAATAAAATTTTCGTAGTCAAGATTCTTATCGTTTTTTAATATAAACTTAAATTTTCAGGTGTTTTAGGCATATGTTTTATAATTGTAATAAAGTATTTAAAGAAATTTTAGGGCGAAGTATTTACATTTTTCTACTCTACGGGCTTTAGGACTTTATATAGCCTATTAACGGTTGGATGGTTAAAACGTCAGTATAATTAACGTATCTTCGGCTCCATTAGGTTTAACATTATTCCTTCCGGGATTTGAAGATAACATTATAGGTGCCTTTACTTAAAGAAGAGTTGAAACCTTTGGCCGTTTTTAACTAGTTCGTTTATGTTCATATCGATATTGACGGTGAGGGTCTTTATTTTCTTTAAATAAAGACGGAAAGGGGTAGGAGATTTGACGATGTGGAATATAGTTACTTGTATAACAATTTAAATTACCGTTATCTTTAGTGACGATAATTGTTTGCCTAGTTTAAAGTTAAATTGAGCTTTATCAATATCTGAACGATTAATCTTAGTAACTATAGTACTTTTCCTCCGTAGTGTCACATATTATGAATAGCTTTTTATTAACTATCTTTCTGCCCTTACGTTTGGCATAATACCTTAAAAAGTATGGTTTTCATAATGATTGCGAAGGTTAAAGGTATGCGAAGGGTTAGAAGCTTGATTAAGGTAGAGGTAAGAGTCTTTACCACCTAAAAGGTATAAAAAAGGGTGGTCAGATAGTTATTGAGCCGCGTTAGGAGTAGTATCTTTATACCATTTAATCTGCTTAGGGATATTATCGCCGTTAATTGGCTCGTTGCCCTCGAAGTTTGCGATTTTATTCAAGTAATCCTGTTTAGAGGTGGTAAGGTATTGTATGGAGTACATTAACTTTTTTTTGTTTCGCTCGGTAGGGCGGTTTCGAGTTAATTGGTAGTCAGACTTGCTACAAATTTAACATTTTTTGCTATTATTACCACGATAGTACTTACGGTTAGCATATCAGCTTACATTTTAACCTTGTTGGCGTTATTGTGGTTGTTGCCTCTAGTTTATAGTTAATGGGCTAGATTTTAGGTGTTAAGAGCACCTATAACTATACTTACGGTCGACGTAATTAACTACTGTAAAATCTTTTTTATCCAACCTAAGGAATTTTCCGGCTTAGGGGTATTTTTTAAATGAGTTTGGCTTGTACAATATTACAGTGGTAAGCAAGGAACGTTACTAGTTGAAAAAGCCTTCATAGGTGGTATTTGGGCGTTATAAGGCGTATTCGAATTCGTTAATGCCCGTAATTGCTACCTGTACCTATTCGCAAAGTGTGGCTTCGCTAGCGTGAGCTTTTCCTATTACTTGCCAACATAACATTAAATTATTAAACATTTGATTAAAAATATTTATTCATGTTTCCTGCGTTTCCTTTTTTGTTATCAATATATACTATCGCGTGGTGGCCCAGTTCATATAGTATTGGGGGAGGTGAATATTATATTCGAAGTGACTTTTCATACTATCGTAGATGTCTTAGGACGTGACAACTTGAGTGAGGAAGGTTAGGTAGTAGTTTTTAGCGTGCTTTGTATAGATTTCGAGAAAAAGTAAGTTAAAATTCGAAAGGAGAACCTTTATTTACTTGCAGATGTTTAGGAAGGGTATTATTTTATTGTTGATGAGGTTTTAGGGCTTTCCTTCATATTTTTTTGCGTCTTTCTAGATTTTGGCGAAGTCCTTGTGGAGTTTGTAGTTCATATTAACCATTTTGATAGGTTTTGAGGGAAAATTGCAATGGTTATCCCAGTTTTGGTTGGTGTTTCCAATCAGTTTAGGCTTTAGAGGTTTCGAAGCACGGTGTTGAGGGTAATTGCAAGTTGTTTGGCCGAAGGGGTAAAGTTTTGTAATAGGACTTGTGGTGGGTTTTCACGTGTAAGCAAACTTACCATACGAAGGTTTTTAAGGAGCCTATCGATTAAATTGCTGGGGGGCGATAGGTACTTATAGGTTTTGTGAGACCTAACGATCTTGCTTAATTGACTGGTATAAAGAGCCGACATTAATACCTCTAGCCGCGTTGGCGGCCTTTGCTATACGCGTTTTGTTACCGCCAAAAGCGTACTCCGCGTTATTACATAAAGGTGTTAAACTATCAAACAGGTTAACAGGTTTCTTATATTTAGTACGTAAAAAGGTTCAATTTAGCTTAAGGTAAAGTAAAGGTCCTCTAGATCGTGTATAGAAACGTTAAGGTTTTTTAACAGCCTTGAATTTGCCTTTAGAATCTTGGGGGTATTCTTTAAGTTAAGCCAATTCGAAGAAGATCTTCGCTATCACTTTAAATGTTTTATTGAATATAAAGATTCCACGCCTATTAACCTCTGATTTCAATTTGGTTTTGACGGTATAGTGGATCGTACTCCATATATCAATACTCCAATATTTGAAGAACTTATAAAAGTCTTGGAAGGCGCGTTGGCTACGGCTAAAGTCTTCACCGACGTCAGTATCTAGGATGTACTGTAAAACGTAATTTATTAGGTATTTTTTAGTTGAAGTTTCGTTAGCATCTCTAAACCAAAGTTTTTATTATAGTTCTTGGGTAAAAAAGGTCCGAGGGCCTTAATTGCTTCCTTTTCAACAGGGTTGGTAATAACGTTGATTTTGGTACCTACGGTCGCCATTTTTAAGTTTTTGGCTTATGTAGGATATTTGGGGCGTATAGGGCGACGTGTTTGGTAATTTTGGACGTAAAAACTTGGTGTTTCAGCGTAAAAATACGCGGAAACTAGGCGACTTAGTGTTGGGTCGCGCGACGTGGCTTTCTTAGCATGACTTGGCGATTTTTAGCATTTTCGTTTGGAGTAGCGAATTTGACGATTGAATTGGTGTAGGGAAATTGAAAAGAGTAAAGTAAGGGCAAACATTTGATATAAAATGTAAGGTTAAAGGTCGTTTGTTATTGTAGGTTATTTGGTGTAGGGACTTGGTCTTTTTTCCTACAGTAATAGTACCCATATTAATACTAACTTAACCGTTTGCCGATTTGCCTAACTTTAAGACTTTTAATAGTCAATTTTAACGGTTTTATTTAAAAAGGATCCGTAAAAATTTCTTGGTATTTTCAGTCGTACTATTCCAACAAAGCATACTATTTATATATTGTTGGGTATGTGATAAAGAATTTCGAAATCCTATGCCAATAACTTTCAATCGTTTCAGCTAATGGTAGCTCACTACTGTAAATCGATATTTAGATTATAGGTAAATGAATAATCATAAAAGGATTAAATTATATTAACTATTATGATTTAACATTTCCCGTATAATAACTCAATAGTATAGATTTATAGAATTAGCAAATAATTATCTTCTACAAGAAATATTTTGAAAAACTTAAAATAAACTACAACACATTCTCCTTACATATTATACATTATACACCAAACGATAAAGATAGGTAGGGAGAATTTAAATATCGTCTTGGATTATTCTATTAGAAATTAGGTACAAAAATTATCGAATCATTAATTTAAAAGTTATTCGTTTTGTTGCGAACAAGATAGAGATAAAAGTTGAGTTTTATATATTGTAAACCATTAATTAATGGTACCTTTATTATTTTCTTTTTGGTCTTATAGTCTGGTGCCTAAGCTAATAGTTACCAGAGATCTGGTCCTGGTGGTTTCCACGCTCCTAAGATTCTCTAGAGCTGCTCGGAAGCATGCTCTTACCTGTTACATAACCAGGTCACACCCTTTTCTGTAGTACCGTAACAGCCATTTTATAGGAGCTTCTCCTTATTTCTTCATCTAGGATTATAAAAAATATACGAACATCTTGAACGATAGCTTTATCTTTAGTCTTTTCATATATACTCCTTAATCTCTTTTCCTGACAGTGTCTTAATTATTTGTAAATAGTTGTAGTCTAGGGATTTATCTTTCGAGTTTTCGAACCTAGAAATTTGAGATTTCACATAGTTCCTTGATATACGTATGAGAAATCAACTTTAAACCACCTTAATAAAGTAACACGATTATTCAAGTACTTAATACAAAAGTTTTACCAAAACTTTTCGTGTAGAACTTTTCACGCGGGATTAAATTGTTCACAAATATATTTTATACTTAGAATAACGTAATACCGACGTTGTGAATACGTTAACGAATATAATTCGGCAATTTAAAGCCACTGGTACGCCTACATTTTCGAAACAACCTCTCTTTTAAGGGGGTCCCACCATGTTATTCACGAATAACGTAATTAATACGCCGCTTTTTACCGGGAATCGCGTAGACTTATTGAAAGCTAACGACGACTCGAACTCCTCCGACTTCAACTACGATGCTAGTTCTCCATTCGATACTATGACGCTTCAACCACCTAAATGTAAATCCTAAAATTGGACGTTTATATTTGGCAGTGTTCAGCTGCTCTTTTCGGTATGAAAAGCTAAAATATTATGGGAAGTATATAAAAACCAGAAGTTTATTGGTACTAGAAATTACTTTTATATCATTTGTTAATAATCAGAAGGTTTTAAAAAGATATTCATGGAAAGCTATTACGCCTGTGGTAATGACAGTAGTATTAGTGACTATAATTACTTTATAATAATGTTGCTCGTATATTATTACAATCGGAATACATCTTAAACTATTATCGTCGGTCTTATAAATATAAAATAAAAGACTCATAACGATTTTACGTTTTTTAAAACGCTTAAAAGGCTTTATTTACAAATGTTAGCGATATAAGTTGGAAATTTTCCATTAAACTCGCTTTTTTGAAAGGGATTGTTAACAATACATTAACTGATACGTTACTGCACTTCTCTATATCCGCGAATAATAACCAGTAAGTCGCTCGCATTCAAATTATTCCTAGGCGACTTTACAACTTACATATTTTATACGATAGCGCTAGCTATGTTAGCGTTATTAGTATCAAAGGTACTACTTACGGAGTGAGTGGTAACAGCGATACGCCTGTTCGCGATAAATAAAAAGACATTATTATAATTAACATAACCATTTTTCGTACCGTTTTAAAGAGACCTATTACCTAAATGAATAATATGGAATTCTTTCGACACAAAACTCTTAATTTATATTTTAAGTATAACGTAAATAGTCACCATATCCATAACTATTTATTGGATCCCGCGTAACACTTAAACGACTTCGGTACTAAAATTAATATATGTATTTACCTCATTTTTACCGAAGATTTTTTAATTTTGAAAAAGAAAAATTATAACTCATATTAATAGTTGCATATAATGGTCAAATGAATCTTAATTCAAACCTTTAACTTGACTCAAATTGAAAAAAAAGTTTTCTAATAATAATAAATTTACTTTACAATACTATTGAATTAATCAATACAATAATAAATATAGGTTGTAAATATGATAAAGTTTCTAATAAATAGCTTACTAGTTAATTAACGTTGTCATGCATTTCTATTCCATCTCGACGGTTTAGCGAAATTATCCGTTACGTACCTAGGACCGGTTTACAACTCATTTATTCCATAAAACTTTTGTATATTAACCTAGATAGACACCAGTATCTAATTTAGGTGTACATTGTTCCTTATTAATAATACGATGTCATTTTAAATTAACCATAAATAAAATGTGAATAGGTAATTTGTACTATTTCTAGGATAAAAACGTAATTATTGTATATATAAATAATGGTTTATGCCGACATAAAAGAAACCTAAAGGAAGTGGTATCGCTATCTTCTTTATTATACTATAAAAGTCTCGGAAGAATTCAATTGTCACGACGCGGCTCGCCATCATCTTCCTTAAGGACATTAATAAAATGTTCGCTCCGAAGTCACTCGTTTCTATCAATGATAAACTCCGTAATACCTTTGAAAAATTCGCGTTCTTATTAGATGAGGCCCTAAAAGACGAACTGCCTGCTCACCGCTCTGTAACCAATCACGAAATCATCCTTTCAAATAACAATTAAAGCTAGCTTTTAAAAATTCCATAAAGCCTGTTATATTATATATTACGTAAAATTATCTTTTTAAAAGGGAAATATTAATAGATTTACTAAATTAAGGTTAAATTCGTATAGACAGCTTCTTAGTGCGTACCTCTATGCCTTTAGTTAAAAAATCCGGAGGTAGCTTACGTTTTTGTATTTATTATCATAAACTTAACGATATTGTAAAGGTAGACCACTAACCTCTTTCCTTAATTAAGGGAACGCTACCGAATATCTTTCGAAATAATCGTTTAATAAGTTTCGTATTAAAAAGAGGAACAAGTAAAACACTGCGTTTCATATACATTTAAAACTTTACGAATAATAAGTTACCATTTTCGGTCGTTTCAATACACAAACTACGTTTTAACCATGTGTTCAAAATTTATCACGTCTTTTTATTGATATTCTTCATTCCGTTTACCTTGAAAATATTTTGGTATATTTCAATAATCCCTTCAATAATCAAAACATTTAGGTTGAATATGTCTTTAACCCCTTAAATGTTATTGATATGAACCTTAACGTATCTAGGTATGAATTTGACTTTCAAAAATTCAATATATAGGGTTCTTTATCGAAATATAAATCCTCAAAAGTATAAACCCGAAAAAAACTACGCGTTATCAAGAAATAGACAGCTCCAACGTTCATACTAAAGGAACGGGGTCTACTTAAATTCATTAAGTCTTACCGGTAATTAATTCGTAGCTATTTTACAATTGTTAAACCATTAATTCGACTAATTAAATAAGGAAACCCTTTTTGTTGGGAACCCGAAAAGGAAGTTACCTTTGAACGGTTTAAACTTTGTTTTCTTTCCCAATTAAGTATTACTTAATAGGATCCCAACCGCAAAACTTTCTTGGAAACTAACTGCTCCAATTGGGCTTTAAGGCGCTATCAAATTCAACGTAATAATTAGAACAATCTACATCCAATAACGTATTACTCTCGTTACTTATCGCTTACTAAATACAATTAAGAAATCCAAAACAAGGTATTGTTTGGAATTATGAATTGTTCACAAGTATGGAACGAAAGCTACAAAGTATAGCTTGTGAGTTTATCATTTTTACGGATTATAAAAAATTAAAGTACTTTATAGTTATTCGATAACTTTCTTAATTTCAGTTTAAATCGATTTATGATAAAGGGATCAATTATATACAACCGATTTACTATTTCGATGAAATTAAGATATTTTAAAAGGCCTTTTCGAACCCCGCCCTTGAAACCGAGAGCAATCAATTTTGATCTTTAAATAGGTTACTTTTGAATAGCTTCCACCAATACACGTCTCCCGACTAACTATCGTTAATAAGTCCATTCCGAAAAGTACTAAACTTTTTACTAATATCGACCTTTAAAATTATTGGAACGTTATTATTATCCGGGATGCCACTTACCCCCGTTTAATTAGTGCGATATACATAGGTAACCGGAGTTTTCTTACCTATATTCATAGTAAAGATAACCAAATACTTAAAGTCTTTATTTTGAAATATTTGATAAAAGACGATGAAATTTTATGATTTCGTAACCGTATTTGAGTATCTCATTATGAATCGTTTACTATCACGTTAATTGAAGTTATATACGATTTACATTTTAATAATTACTTAGGTAGCAACGTTACTATCGTTATTCTTTTCACAAAATACTTTTAGCCCGGGTTACAAGGTACAGTTCGATTCTTTTACCGGAATTTTAATGTTTGTGCGCGTACGACCTATTAGTAATATCGTCAGAAGAGCCTTTTTAAACTTTCACCAATTTTTAGACGACTTTTAAATGAATTTTCAATCGATTTTCAATTCTACCTCCCTTTGAAACGTGCTGGTAACTTATGTTACGTTATGATCATTAAGGATTGTTTAAGTAAAGTTATTACCTTAAAGATAATCAATATTATAGATACCAAAACTCATATAAAGCGGTGTTTGAGTTGTTATTCGCGATTTTACGTTTTTTTTTCGTATAATTATTCGTAATCGAGATTTCAATTGAACCGTTAGGTTTTGAAATCGCTTTTACGTCTAAATAGCCATGGAATAACGTCTGAATACCATATTCTACCTCTAAATAAACGGTGTTACCGAACGTAATAACAATTATGAAATAACGTATAGAAAGAGCTATCAATAAGAAATATACACTCTTAAAACGATTCCGAGTTCGTGATAACGTTCATATTTTTTGAAAGTTCAATGAACTAAATGGGGTGTGAAAAAAATAAATGAACTTCGTGACAAATACCTTATTATATGAATTATTGATTACGATATAGTTGAACTTGTAATTTTTAAAGAGAAATATCCCTGGTTACATATGAACCAATTTATTTGATCCGCTTTAAACCCGTTTCTAAACTAGTGGGTCCGCAAATACCGGTTACCTATTATTGGAGTTATTAATAATAATAGCGAAAAGGTACCAAAATATTATATCTTAAATATTTCACAAGCATAAAATAAGCTTTAAGTAGGCCGCCCCCACTTTAACAATTTTTAAACCGATATTTTTTAGTTAAATAAGTAACTTATATATACTCGATTTAAGACCCGCTCTTAAAAATCTCAGATACCACGGCTTCCAACGATTTCTATTTTCATTACAAATAAACAGAAAACAACAAGTTTTTTCTCTAATCTCGTGAAAGGGTATAATTTATTTTACTCGACGTTACCTAATTACGTAAAAACCGTTATATCACATTTATTAAGCACGTGATAAAATTCAATTGTTATTATAAATATAAATATAACTCCTTAACTATACCCTAATAATTACTATTCTCTGGATTTTCCTTCAAGCTATCAGCGGTTGATAGCTTTTTGCTTACATCAACCATCTTATCAAGCTAGCTGTTAATGCATCCGAGCTTACTATTAATGTGTTCGGAAACCTCTACCAGTTGCTTAATCGCGTGTAACTAAGCTTCTTACCCGCTTGTAAACCGTAACGACCACGCTTTTTATAAATATATTTGTTTACCTAAAAAACATGTTTTTCGTTTAAGAGTTGTATAGTACAAAGACCGTCAAAATGGACAGGCGTAAATGAAACCGAACCGATCCCATTACGAGTGTTGACCTTACTTTACATAACCTAACATACCCTTWTT